>MJGA01000045.1:0-142191 GCA_001910725.1 Phanerodontia chrysosporium
CTTCGAGCGCTGTGCCAGGAGAACGTGGCCGTCTGCACTGATGTCGGCAATGAGCCAGTAGAATAGCTTTCACCGTACACAAGAGGCCGTTGAGAACACCGTAGCTGGATCTAGTCACTGAGATTAAAAACAAAGTCTTCATTTTTTGTTATGGTTTTGCACTACTTTTCTAGACATTTCCTGTATGGTGTTTTCGAGATGGAACCAGAGCAGAAGAGTATGAAAGTCCAGAGATGCGAGTACGCCGAAGAGCAAGGTCGAGGAGTGCCTGAGTAGCGAGATGACCGAAGAAAGCTTCAGCGCCAGCGTGGACGCGCGTTCTCCTTCCTGCGGACGGCATCCGTTCGAGGCTGACCACCAGCGGGGAGCGTGCCATCCTTCGTAGCTGCAAGAGCTCGGCGCCGCGAGGTGTTGCGCGAGACGGTGCGAGGACAGGGCGAACATCGCGCTTTGAAGGCGCCACGACGTCGTCGTCATCGTCGGGAATGCGCAGAAAGGTTCCGCCGAGCGCGGCACTGAGTGCCGCAAGACCGTCGTCGACAGTGCTGGCGCCTGGGAGCGGAAGCGAGGGACACGTTGTGAGCACGATCTGCGGGACACTCGAAGCATTGCCAAGGTCAGCCTTCGGCACGGGCGCAAGCAGGGCAGATACGATGACGTCTGGGAGTAAATGTCGTAAGAGTCGTCCTGAGAGCCGAGCGAGTCATCAGAGAAGCACGAGCTCAGTGCTGGCGTGGGCGGGATGGCCTGAGAGCACAGCGAGTCCTCAGAGAAGCGTGAGATTGGCGCAAGCTTAGTCGAGTCGACAGAGTCCTGCCGGCCCAGAATCTCTTCGTCTTCTTCGGCGATCGTGTCCAGGACAGAAGTCTCTGCGACCTGCGGGCTCGGAAGTACGTAAGACGACTGCGGGAAGCCCTTGTCGTCCGCGACGGCCTTCGAGGGAGGAGCATTCGAAGCCATGCGTGGAGGAGTATCCTTGATGTATACAGGCTGGGGAAGGCAATTGTCGCGGTCGTGCGTGAGACAGCGCCGGCCTCGTTGGCCTCGACGGCTTCAGAAGCTGCTCCCGCGACAATGGGCTCCTTTGGCACATACACGAGCCAAGGAATAGGTTGCATCGTGTTGATACGCTCCGCTTCCTCCACCCAAATGCGCTCGTGTCCCTCCGCCCAGGCCTTGCTTGCAGGAGACAAGCACTGCGCTTCGATGTCGGCGATGGCTTTCGAGCCCAGCTAGAGCATTGGATATAAGATAACATTCTAGGACATGAGCAGAAAGACATGCCTGATCCTGCGGCGCGTCCTTGGCTGTGTGCAGTGGAAGTCGAGTGGATGCAGGACCGCGGATGCGTCGCAGACGGCGGACAGCCTTGAAGGCGAGCCAGCCAACAGCCAGCAGCAGCAGAGAGAGCACGACGGCCAAGATGGCCCAAAACAAGTGAGGCGAAGCAAGCATGAAGCTGCGGAGGCTCGAGACGGGATGAGGCACGGTACCAGAAGGGATCGGGGCCATGCTGTGGAGAAGACGCGTCGGTAGATGTTGCAGACCGTTGGGAGAGATCTTGAGGGTTGGAGAGCACAGATAGAGAGTCGACCAGGAAGCAAATGTCGCGAGCGACAGGATATATGCGTCTTAGCTGACCAGTCAGCTCGCCAGCCCATCTGCGGCTGGTTCATGGCAAAGAGAATCCTCGCGGAAAGCTCTCGTCAGCCCTAAATCGCGTCCTGTCGGGCCCGCGAGTTGCATCCCCCTCCTCAGAGTGCTCGCAAAGATGCGCGGTGTTCCGTGTTGGCTGTTTTGTCGAAGGAGCTCGCGGCGGATGGCCGTTCTAAACAAGAGAAAGGATATGCTCGCAGTGTTAACCAGGAAGATATGGTAAGCGCGCCGTATAAGCGTCGATACGAGGACCTTTGTGACCGTTTCTTACTACTGCTTATCATGTAAGTGACGATCGCAAACAGCATCAACTAACTGGTGATCCTGTCAATAGACGTTCTTTACTTCTGCTTATCATGTAAGTAACGCTCAGAAGCAGCATCAACTAGCCGATCATCGTGTCAGAAGACGTTCGCCACAATCTTCCGTGTCTTCGCTCTTGCGACGCGTGCGAGCTCCTTGTTCACGGCGATATGGCCACACTGAACGTGAGTCTCGAAATCTTGAAGCGATACCCAGAGGAGAATTTCTTCGACGCCAACCCTCCGCTACCGAACCTCACTCCGTGCTCAGTCAGCGCAATGATGGCCGCAGATACGCCAGAACTCCTTGCGGCCTGTCGTGAAGTCGTGGAAAAATCTGGATACAATCCCCTGGCTGGTTCCTACGGCACAAACATTTTGTGTCACCATGTCTTTGGCGGGGACACAGAAATTCATCTACCGTTCAAGGGATACCAGCGTCCGCCGCCGCTGCCGTTGGCGACTCTGCCTGATGATGCCGTCCTATTGGAGCAGGTCAGTAAGCGCAGCAAGACGTGGCTCTTTACTGTGCGCGTTGGAGACGAGGTCCGTCTGCTGAAGATAGTAAGCTTGAGTCTCACTACTTCACGCCGCGCCGTTGATTTCTCTTTCCACTGTTTGTGCAGTTCCCGGACCGGCAGATCTTCAACTGGCCAAACTGGAGACCCCCGTACGACCCGGACGGCGAGCCGTCCGCCACATACGACCCGTACGAGGGCGAGAAAGAGGCGTACGCGCACTTACTACACTACGGCGCATGCGACAAGGGCGCCGTGCCGCGGTGCTACGGCCACCTGCAGCTCGGGCGCAAACGCATCGAAGAGATCTCTGCGTTGCCTGGCGTGACTTTCGAATGCGAAGGGATTGCGCGCTACCGCACCACGCCGCTCGATGCACTCCTCCTCGAGTACTTTCCCAGCGCGCGGCAACTCAAAGAGGAACTTATCACGGAGTCCCTCGCGGACAGAGCGATGCGCGCGCTGTACCAAGTTAACGCGTCATATGTCGTACACAGCGACGTGCACCCGCGCAACATTCTTGTCCTGCCGACGACCGCGTCGTTATCGTCGACTTCAATCGTGCGATCTGTCCGTGTGGCAAGGTGACTTGCAGGCGGCAGGAGCTCCTTACAGAGCTGTCGCTCGCGTGGAACATGTTCTACTTCCAAATGGTGCACCTTCCCTTCTGAGTTATAGTTGAGCACCGGAAGCTGACGAGTCCCTGTCCATAGCTGCCTAACAAGCGTATCGGACTTGTGGAGCCTCCTCCAGAGGGCCTCACACCTACCGATGAACTATAGCAAGAGGCATCTCGTCCAGTGAAATGTTGTTAGTACGACCGTCAAATGTTCTGGCGTTGTGTGGCTTGCCACGTCTGTCACCTAACTCAGTGGGGTATACAAGGTAGATATTCATTTGGCCCAATGATCTCGTATCCTCAATAAACCTACTCGAAATTTGGATCGTTCTTCCATCCCGGCTTCGTCCTCCTCACCGAGTCGAGAATGGTTCGATATGTGTGCGAATATTCCGGAGGGTTGGTCCAGGGCTCAAGTAAGGAGGCATAGTGCGCGTCGTCATCCTCTGAAATGACACCGTACACCTGGGACGAGCAACCAGTGGCCCTGATTTTGTAGGCAGGGTGCTTTGCGCAGGCCGTCGACTTGAGCTGCCCAGTGTAGCCCGGCGGCGTACGATCTTTTGCGCTGCTCACTTCGACCTTGGAAGGAAGCGTGCTAGGATTTGGACCAGAGCCGAGTTCCACTGCTACGACGATGTACGGAAAGTCCTTGCCAGCGGCGAACATACTTTCGTCGGCCTTGGCCTCGACGCGCTTCCCTACTGTCCGCCGATTGCTGATCTGAATGAGAATGTAAGAAACAAGCGATTCGTGCAGGGCACCATCCTCCATCAAAATGGGGATGGCGAGGTCGTAGTCACATCGTGCGCTAGAGCACTGGAAGGCCATGCCCCGCGCGAGGCCAGCCGCGCCGACGTGCGAATCAACAGTGTCCGTGGCGCTGAGTCGCACAAAGTGTGTATACCGGACAAAGGCTCCTTCGAAGGCTTCCCTGAGCGACAGGGACGCATCACTTAGCGTGGAGGCTTCAGGCGTCGCTCCCAAAATGGCAGCGTGGTGGTGTTCTGCAAAGAGAGCCTGCAATAGGTCTGTGACCGGTACCTTTGCGCTCCAGTTTGCTTTGGGAACAACAGTGGCAGAGGTGGTGTTCCTGAGACGGTGAGCGCGGTCGTGCGCGAGGATCATGAGCAGCCGCCCAATGAGCTCACCACAGTTTTGTTTCTCCACGATGCCCTGCTGAAGCGCATCCACGAGGATGGCGGGTGCGTTGAGCAAGCGGGGAAACTCGTTCATGAGCACGGCGGATGCATGTGCAAGAACGGGCTCCGATGGCGCGCCGATACGCATGTAGTCGCGATGATAGGGCACGGCGAAGGCGATGTGCATATTCTGAGAGACCATCGTCCGCAGGATATCACCGGTGGACTGGCGTGCAAAATCAAAGTCGAGTAGGACGCGCATCGATACCGCAGCTAACTTTGTCGCCTCTGGCACTCCTTCTGTCTTATTCTCTCGCACCTTCACGGCCAGTGCTTCAGGTGTCTCGTGAGCCAGCTTGATGAAAGCGAAATCCAATATCTCCGTCCGAACCGCGCTGCCTTCCTCTGCTCCATCCCAGCGTGTGCAGAATCTGAGACAGGATAAGTCAGCAATGTGGATGGTACGGATGGTTGAGGCACGTACAGGGCTCTTCCGAATCTCACCATGAAAGCCGGTTGTGCAACCTCATCTAGGGTGACCGTGCCTGGTACGAACATGGCTTGCTCGGCAGAACGAATGTCGAAGGGCAGCTCCGTCCACGGTGTCTGGCGGACGGCTTCATACCCTATGCCACAAGTCGACGAAAGATGAAACCGTGTCTGTGCGTTTTTGTCGAGCGGCAGATGCGTTGATAGAGTGATGATGAAGAAAGGGTTCGACGGCCCAAATCCTGCAGAGCGGACAGGAGTACTTCGCAGGCAGTGGTAGCCTCTGGGAACGTGTCGAGCCGATGAACCGCAACTGTGGACAAACTGTCCACTCCGTCAATCGTCAAGAGAAGAAGTATGGGGGGAGCTGTCACTCCCCGGTGGACACGGCTTTTGATGACATCCAGTAGCAACTTCAGACCCTGTGTCTGGCATTGCTCTTGGAGCCCGCCAGCCTCAGAGCTTTCCTGATATTGCACAAATAACTGACGAGCGCACTGGAACAGACAGGAGAACTCAAGAACTGCAAGCTGCAAAGCAAAGTTGCTACGTGGACGTACCACAACAACGTCGCGGTACATTTGTGTCTTCCGCATCACTCGTGTGCCCGTCCCGGACTGGACAACACCCTCTTCTGCTAGATGCGCCCTCCAGGCGCTGGCGAGGTGCTCGTATCTCGCGTACGTCTTCTTGGGGCCCATTTGCGTGATCTCGGTTGCCGCAGCCTGCATTAGGCTGCACAAAAAAGCCAGGTGCCATTGCTTCATTGCGTCGTTGTGGTGAATCTTATCCTCGATACCAGCGAGATAGTCGGCGACCTCGCTATCAGGCTCGGGGTAGACTGCGCAATGGAGATGATCAGGCATGAACTTGATGAGCGGAGGTATGGAGACCTCGACGCACCAAAGTCGGCTCCCCCATCCGCTGGACGATGTACGTTCAGTGGAAGCGTCACGATCTTGCCAGACACTTCGTAGGCGAGCCTCGACTTGCCGGTACCGGAGCTTTGGATGATGGGAAGCACATTGGAGTACGCGGTGTTTGTTGCAGCCTTCATCTCTTGTATCTGTTTGGAGAGGTGTTCGTGGTGCTCCCCAGCGTAGGAATGCTTCCATGCGGTGACGGTTGCTGAGAATAATACGGAGGACAGTCAGCTCTGTATACTACCCTCGTCTAGCAGTGAGGATGCATACTCTTCACTGTAGCAAAGATAGACACTATCAGGTGCTGCTGCGAGGGCGTAGATGTGAGTAAACGTACATTCATCCGGGCGTATCTTGACGGGAGCGACCTTCTTGGATGACCTGCCGCAGAGCCCTGTGGCGTTAAACAGTGAGAAACAATTGACAAGGCCCGGATTAAAAAAATGCATCTACTTACTGAGGCGGCGCAGTTCCTTGAACGACGCTTGACCCCCCTGGGCCAAGATGTGGTTACACAAGGCACATAAAGCGGCCGCAGACTCCGGAGCATCGCCATCCTCCAGCAGTCTCCAGAGCTCCCCTACATCAGGTTTAGAGAGATACCGCGCGATGTCTGTCTGTTCTGTGATGAAGTCCATCAGTCGCCGACAGCCTGGGGAGATCCCTCGGATAGGTATCGTAATCGCGGGCCGGCGACCTTTCTCGGGTTCGAATATGGTCTTGCGAAGGTTCTTGTCAGCAGATGCGTGCAAGCCGTCAGAAATGGTGTCTTCTTCGTCTTTAAATCTAGTAAGCAACTGAAGGCCCTCGTGGGTGCTAGCACGGTCGAGCTCCTCGAGCAAAGACTGTAGCATGGCCTCAGGTTTGGAGGAATCAGATGACGGCGTGGCGGGCATAGCGACGATGAAGGGCAGAAGAAGAAGAGCAGGTGGGAGGAACCTCCAGGGCTGTCGCGAACACGAGGTGCTGGTGTCTATAACTCTAACTTCATACCTGTGGGGCACGACGGTGGGAGGCCAACAACACCATGGCCGGGTTCAACTTTGGGCGACAGGGGAAGCGCCCACCTCTCGCCATAACCGTGACGGCGCCTCGATCGTGCCGGATCGTAACTTTCTGGAACTGAGTATTGTACTGCCGATGACCCTGCAAAGTCGGATGAACAGTCAAAACCAGAGGCTCAGCTCGTTGCGCTAGCCTTCCCAACCACGAACTGCCGTCGCCCGGTTCCGTACGCTGCTGACGAGCGGCACTCGAGATGAATGACTACTAGCGACGTTACAACGCATGCAGATGGTAACAGGTGAACACATACTTCAATATACCATCGCCTACACGGAAGTGAACTCGCACACCGTGTCTCGAACAGCCTATCAAGGTCCACGACATCGAAGCGTAACAAGAGGCGACACTGGGTTGTGGACGATTGTCCTGCTCATACACGCGGCCTAGTCGAACTCGTGTTCGGCATCCAACGCAGTCTTGAATTTGATTATGCGCGCGGGCGGCGGCACACCCTTCTTGTTCATAGACCTGCGCCACTCTGGGTCGTATGGCTGGTGCCGGAGCGAGCCGATGGTCGCCGCCACTGCACACACGTCATGTTAGAGACTGTATGCCACTCTCAACGCCCCGACTCACTGCTGCCGAGCCACGGCTGCACACCATCACCAAACGTTAGGTCGAGCATCGGAGCGGTATCGCGCCCGCACGACTCGCTCGTCGAATCTATGTCGTTCAGGATGTCCGCAACGATCTCCTTGCCCTCGCCCTTATGCCCGCTCATGACTTCGTCGATCGCCTCCCAGCAGTCCGCGAGCTTGAACACGCCCGCATGCGTGACCGTGAAGCGGTACCGCAAGTCTGCCTCCTCGGGTCTGTACTTCACCTGCCGCACGACGATGTGAGTGCGCCCACGCGTCGGGTCGCGGTGCAAGTTGAGCGCGTGCTGCAGCCCATACGTGTTCGCGTAGTGCGAGAGGTTGCGCCACTCGACCCAGTCTGCCTCTTTCTGCGCGAGCGGCGAGCCTTCCTGCTTGAGCTTGTCGACACGCACGCGCGAGTTCGCCACATCACTACAGCCAGGAAAGGTCAGCCAGTTGTGAGCGGGGAGTACTACTCTTGACGTACGTGCATTGCTCTCTGTAGCACCTGTCATGACTGATTCACAGGAAACTAACAAAATGATACGTACTTGTGCGCCTTCCAGTTGGCCTTCTGGCACTCCTTTGAGCTGAAGACACCGTATGTTTAGGTCGGTAGTGCACGAGTGCACAGTTTGCGTACCAATAGAAGATGTGTTGACACCTCGAGCATCGAAACAGGGTCTTCTGTACGTCGGTAGCACCGCAAGTACGGCATTGCTTGGTCATACGCTCGTCCTGCCGGAGGGTGGTCGTCTTCTTGCCTTTGTCGAGCCATCTCTCACCGCCGAGAGCCACCAGAACGGGATGCATAGGGCCGTCCTGTATATCCAGATACTGTCCAAGCGTCGTCTTCTGGTAGCGATTGGGATTCTTCTTGATCGTCTTGACAGTCCAATCGGTGTGCCTACCGAAAGATTCATGAGACATAGCCTTCGGGACAAGACAAGACGTACTCTTTCTGAGCCTCCGGCTCGACATCAAGGCGAAGCAGCGCGTACGATAACATGAGACGTGACATGAAGATGGGTTCCCGGAGATCTGCCAGTGCAGAACTGCCGGCATCCTGCAGGAGACGTTCGCAAATTTCTCGTGTCTCGGCGTATTGGCTCGAAAGATACAATGCTTTGGCATACATGTTGTATTGGAGCCTGCGAACACGTAAGGAGTTGCGCATACAAGAGCTCTGCAGGCCACTTACGGATTGAATGTCCATGGCTTCTTGCCCTTCAGCCTCGGTGCGTCCGCGTCAATCTGGTCCTTGAGGTGCTTGGCGGCATCAACCGGGCGGTGAATCTTTGGATTGCTGACATGATCGTGAGATGCATATATGCATGCATATGTACGTTTGGTACGTACAGGAGGTGTACGGAAAGCTTATAACGCGCGTTGCTGAGCTGAAAACGCGTGCTTAGTCAAGACTCCGGCGCGACAGCTGTGCGACACACCATGAAATACTGTGCTGTCTCTAACGTCTGGTTTGGAAGAACATGCCCGATAGCACGCAACTGACGCTCTGAACACTCTGACAAAACCCTGATGAACTGCTCCAGAGCGAAAACGACAGAGTCCAGCACGGCATCCGGCACTGCAAGCGACGGTCAGTAGGCTCTCACTTGGCCCAGACGTCCTGTATATGCGCACCATCTTCGACGTGTACAAAGTAAGCAAACTTGAAGAGGTGCGGAAGCAGCACGTTGTAGCGCAGTGGTTCGATCATCTCCTCCTTCGCGCCGCGCGGACCGCCGCTCGTCATGAAGACGGCGTTGATTGGCTCTGGGCCGCCTTCACGTTGCATTTGCCGTACTAGTATCCGTATAAGGCTAAGATTCGGCCAGAAATTCAGCTTACTGGGACTCACGTTTGACGATGTCTTCTGTGACCATATGCATGGCGGGTAGCTGGAAGGACGTAGGAAGCTTCAAGCCTTCGAGGTGAGCCCGCGGGGCAAACAACGAGCCCTCAAGCATCTCCTTGCGGACACCAAGCATAATAATAACGGTGCGAAAGAAGAAAAAATATAGTGTGGTAGGAGGATGAAGAGAGAACGTGCCCCGAGGTGGTGATGGTGGTACGTGAGCAGGGAGAGAGTAATTAGCGAGAGTGATCGCGCTTCGGTGCGTCAGCTCTGAAAGGCAGCTGTGTCCCACGCCACATGTGTGCATTACACCCTTCGAAACACTGAGCTCCTCGTCATAGCAGACATAATTCTCTATCTTATTTCTTCTCAACTCTATGTGTGAAATCAAATAAATACTTGCATACCGGTACTGATGATGACATGTCAGGCCTTCCGCTTCAGGCCTGAACCACATGGAATGCTCAGACGTCGGCAAGGACCATACGGGAAGGGACAGCGGCCTGACTACGGTTATATACATATGTCAAGTTACAGTCTTCACGTTTTATTTTCCTGAGAAAAGACGCGTCCCACAATTGTGCAGATATATGCAGCCACGGTGCCGGTCACATGATTGAGCTTATATAATCAACCACGAGACCCAAGCCGAGCTGAGCCAATCGCGACAAGTTCAACTCGTTCCTCCGCCACTGCAAGATGTATCACTATTTCGAGAGCTCGTCAGACATAGAGCAGCGTGAGTGATGTGTAGTCACCAACTCTAAGCCTCTAATTGCTCTCTGTAGACCAAGGTTTGTGTCTAATTACGGCCACCTAGGTTTCGCGCCTAACACGATATCGCACTCGCAGCGACGAAGATCTCGTGGAATGCCCCCTACTTCGGCACGTACGACAGAGAGCTGGCGGACGCGATTGTGCGAATGAAGGCCCAAGCCAACGGTGCACCGTACAAGAACATTCTTCCCATCATCCAGAGCTCGGGCACGGGCAAGTCAAGGCTTGCACACGAGGTCGCCAAGTTCATCGTGACCATACCGATGAACGTCCGCTCTCCAGAAGACAAGACAGGTGCGCCTTGACCGACGACGTGTTGCGCCACAGAAGTCTGACGTCTCTGCAGCGTACCCGGCGCCCGACCACTACGCTCGCAATTTCATCGTTGGGCACAGGAGCACCTCAGAAGCTGCGTCAAAAGTCGTTGCCCTCCTAGTCTCTCTTTTTTGTGCTGCTGCAGAGCTTATCCGCGCGATGTCACCGGGAACGATGTACTCTGATGAAGAGGAACTGGCGGCGGCGTGGAGGCAGCACCTCGACAGCAATGATGGTGCGATGCGGGGCGAGTTATATGCCAGGGCTACCAGGGTCGGTTCTTGCGCGGATGGGCTAACTGCTGCATGCTGATTTGTGGCTCAGATGGCGCAAGAGACGATTTCATCCCTCGAAGCTCAGGTCGTCGAGGATAATCCGAGACTCGGAGGATATTTCGAGCACAGCACGAGGTTCTACTACGTTCATCAGCGTCTGTCCAAGACTGCAACCGAGGATGGTCCCCAGCACCTCGTCGCCGCAATCAAGTCACGCCTGTCCAACGAGATGAAGCATCCGGACGTCGCCGTTCTCGTCTACGTTGACGAAGTGTACGACATCGCCACGATCGCCACTGAGAGCCCCAGCAACCAGTATCTGAGCGACCAGCCTCCAAAGTCACTATACGAGTGCCTGCTAGATGCCTTTACCACTCTCGGCCCTTCCGAACCCATCTTCATGTTGACCATGACCACCAATCCCGCCGTCGTACCTCGACGGGTTCCTTTGCAGCACCTACCGCCATATTCTCCATATATATGGGATATACCCCTCGAGGACGATCATCGTTTTACAACGTTGACGCTCGCCGATGTCGCCGACCCCCAATTCATGGTTAGGCTTGGGCGGCCACTGTAGGTTTCTACCCCTTGAAAAGCGCCTTGCACTCGGTCTGATTGTGTAAACTCTAGGTTCTCGACACGGCACCAAGCGGCTGTGAAGGCACACCTTGGTTTCGTCACGCGTGTGACGAGGGACTTTGCAGCGGTGAAACTCATCCTCTGCAGCCCGCCGACTGCCTTCATTCGAGGGGACAATATGCCCTATTCCCACGCAAGATTCGTAGCACCACTCTGCATGCGGCTGAGCCCCGAGTTCGACCTCTCGAACCCTACAGCACGCGAACTCACGGAGGAGATGGTGGCGAAGCACATGCGCATCATCTGCAAGATGCCGGCGCACAACGACTACGTCGAGACGGCGACCCCGTCTGAGCCTCTCATGGCAGAGGCCGCCGCCTGGGTGATGGCCGAAACCAAGCGCGTCGACTGGCTCGACACGCTCACTCGCCTCGTCAAGTCTGAGATCGTCAGGAAGGAACGGTGTGGTGCGCTTGCCGCGCGGATGCTCCTGAACTCTGCGTTCGACAGGGCCGTCGCCGCGACCGGGAGCCCGTGGAAGCGCATCAGCTACAGCATCGCGGTGCCCGTGTGCGACTTCCTGCGCTCGCTGTTCGCCGAGGCCTGGCACGCCACGGTGCTGGGCTGCGTGCCGGCGGGCGGCGGCATGCCACTCGGAGACGCGTTCGCCGGCGCGTTCGTCCGCTTCTCGCACTACGATGAGCTCTACGACGGCGAGCCACTCGACGCGCGGGCTGCGTTCAAGGCCGTCGTGCGCGGGCATGCGATCCGCATCCTCGGCACGCACGACTCGGTGCAGATCGCGCTGCCGGTCGTCATGCGCGATGCCCCGCTGGCGGTCGACCTCATGTCGTACATCTTCATACAACTCAAGGGCCGCCACGGCGCGGCGTGTCCCCCGGATGCGGAGGACCTTGCCGATGTCTTCCGCGGATTGCCACACGCCCACCCCGTGATACATATCGCCATGCAACTCGAAGCCGGTGCTCCGCCCAAGCCCGTGTCCCGTGACGGCGGAGGTAGCGATGCCCCTGCTATGTACCCGTGCTATCAGCTCGCTGCGCTCGGGTGCTCGGCTGCGGTGTACAGCGTCATCAACCCACCGAACGCCGCGGATTACACGACCCTTGCCACCCCGAACACCCTGCTTTCCAACCACGCCCGCCAAGACCCAGCAAGCCTCGCCGCGGTGCAGCGCTTGAAGCCCGAATGGGAGCGAGGCCCAGCCTGCTACGACTGGGTGGCAGACCCTGCACTGCACTCGCCCAAGGAGGAAGGCCCGCGTGTGGAGGGCGTGTTCGCCGTCTGACTGTGGCGCAATTGTTCTCGATTCCGGATTCCCGTTGTACACTACTCCCTTGTTCAAGTGAATGCGAGGCTCCCAGGATCAGCAAAGTCATCGTCCCATTCTCGCGACCGTCGCACATGAGGCGGTTGCAATCAGACTCGATGGGACCATCTTGCGATGGCCGCACATGTGAACAATAGCTTCGTGGCCACAACGACCCGTAGTTTCTGATTGACGTTGCCCACTCCTGATGCACGGACACGGCGGTGGGACCGCTTCCATGCAATACGGATGTGTGAAGGTCGGAGGTTGAGATCCATTGTACAGAGTACAAGCCTGGGGCTCCATTTGCACAGAAGATTGAGCACGCTGGGAATGAGGGTTGCGATCTCCAGAATTTTTTTTTTGACGGATGGTTATTGTTCGAAGCGGATTGTATCATTCCTGAGCCGCTGGAGAGAAGAACAAGGGGCGAGTTTAGACATTTTTGACGAGCCAGCTACGTTCTGAAGCACGTGTCACGGTGGCGAAAGCCGGGCGCTTGATGATATGTCCGAGTCGAGAGTGCTTTTGGAAAGAGTTGTTGTTTGATCTTGCCTTCGTTATGCGCAGGTATAAAGGCAGACAAATCCTGGCAACACTTGTCCGTTCCAAACCACGACGACCTCTCGCTCGTACTGTAGCTCTCTACTGCTGCACCGCTGCCCCTCTTCGTCATCCGTCGCTATGTCCCACACGTTGCCGTCCGACTCGTCCCCCGGTGCTAGCGAGACCGACGTCACCCTGCAGTCTCTACTTGAAGAGCTCGACCGTGCCAGCGCACGGGACGGCCTAGGGCTTTTGGCTAGGCTCACCAGCAAGGAGGACCCCTTGTCCGACGACTTGCATGCCGTCTCCGACCAGACATTGCGGGATGAGCTATTCCCCGAGGGACGCCCCCCTAAAATCAAGACACCCGCCGATATTAGAGCCTGCGGAAAGCTACTGGCGAAGCTTGTAGTGAAGCACGACGTAGAAATGTGGGATGAGCTCTGGTGGGAACAACTACCCGGAACAGATTCTGCAAGAGCTCTCGTCGCTGTGTGCAACTACATCTTGGCCCAAGGAAGAAATGCGGAATTCAAGGAGCTTCGTCGTCTCAGTCAGTAAACATTCAGGGTCACAGGATGCCATATTCACTCGTACGGCTTATCGTTTTCCACACAGAACTCTGTGGCAGAGAACCCAAGCGTCCTCAAGTTCTCCCACGGCCAGACGAGTGTGCGTTTGATTGTCATTTTCATTGCACCGCAGAATAAACTGATGACATTACCCTTTGCACAGGGAACGGTATGTTCCAACATGCTGCTAAACCCTTTCGATGTCTGCTAAATCATACTTTCTATTGTTAGCAACCGTCACCGCATGGAACCATTCCTATGCAGGCAGCTACCACAAACACCTTCACCGGCAGATGCAAAAGATGAAGGACGGCTCAACCGCATATTACTCCAACGTACTGCCTATTATCCAGAGCTCTGGCACTGGGAAATCCAGGCTTGCCTACGAGGTCTCCGGCATGATCGTCACGCTCCCGCTGAATGTCCATCGCCCAGCGGATTCGACGACCGGTTTCGGTGCGCTAGCTTTCTACTACTCTACTCAGGCGTAATCCCGACAGGCACTCATTTCCCTCCATAGTTTATCCCGAGCCCGACACCGAGGTCGCTAATTATCTCGCCAATGCCGATCACGACGGCAAGCGTTCCATGGAAGACACCATGAAGCGGTATCATCTCGCGTTTTTGTGCAGCTTGATGCAGACTGCGAAATCAAGAATTGAAGCAATGAATTCCGGGAAGACATACGGGAACTACGAGCATCTGGCCAGCGACTGGAGGGCCTACCTATTGGGAGTGGTGGACGACGTCCAGTCTGACGAGGCGGTGACACGGAAGGCGGAAATGTACCATGATGCCGTTCTGGTATGTCCCCACCGAGCTCAAGTTAGCAGCGCAACTCACCGACTCATGTTGCAACGCCAGGGTGCATCGATGATCTACGAGAGCTTGCGTGGACTCGGAGCCGACACCGAGAAGCGTAAAGAGTACTGCCAGAAGCAAGGCCTGAGGCCGCTGCTAGATGCGATCAAGAGCCGAGTCCGCCGAGGGGTGAAAACTCCTCCCATCCTACTCCTTTTTGCCATCGACGAAGTGGACGGTCTGTCTGACGTTTCAGTCGATCGTCCAGGTGTATCGCCAGCGACGATCACGGCGTACGACGTGTTTCTCTCTGCGTTGCAGGACTTGGGACCATGGAATCCCTTCTTCGTTCTTACCCTCTCGACGCACTCCCGGCTCGACAAGCATGCGCCTTCGCAGCTTCACCATTTGTCGACTCGGGGCATGGGCAAGGACGCCTTCCACCAAGCGCCATGGACGGAGCTGCCCTTCGACGTTCTTCTGGACGGGAAACCCGTATTCGTGCCAGGAACTGTCACCTTGGACGACGTGGCTCAGGCAGCCTTCATGGTCAAACTGGGGAGAGTCCTGTACGCACTCACCTCTTACTCATGTACATTTAATCGTTTACTGATCCATCTGCAGATGGCATACCCGCTGGGAAGGCGCCGCGGACGGCAGTGCAGTGCGCGCGGAGATCTTGAAGTTCGCCTTCGTCAAACTCACTCGCCGAACACCTGAAGCACTGGCAGCGCAGCTGAAGGAAAACAAGACCCCGGAGCAACTAGAGGCAATGAAGCTATCCGCCATTTCAATGCGTGTCGTGCTCGATTTCGACCTCGCGCGCCAGTCCACCCGTGATCTCTTGCAAATGATGATCGCGAGGCATATGCACATCGCCTATACTGTGCCCCTGCATCGCGAATACGTACGATCTGGCGCACCCTCGGAGCCCGTTCTCGCTCATGCCGCCGCCATGCTCATGAACAATTTCACCGGCCTAGTGGACACTCCCGCTATCCTCTCGAATGCCCTCCAGCAGGGCATGGTAGACAAGGGCGCCCGCGGGGAACTCGTTGGTCGGCTGCTCATGATCCGTGCCCATGACCGCGCCCACGCTCTCAAGAAGGAACAACTTGCCCTCGATGCATCGAACGTGAACTGGAGTGCGAAGGTCCCCGTCTTCGACTTGCTCAAGGCTCTGTTCGCGGACCGCCACCACTCTACCATTCTGAATGCGACTCCTGAAGACTCGGTGCTGAGCAGCAACACACCGTCACTCCAGGAGGCCTTCAAGGGCGCCTTCGTGCGTTACACTCATTTCGTGCGCCTCGCCAGGTCGGACATTTACGACGCGCACGTCGGAGTGGCTGGCCTCGCGCGAGGCATGGCTTTCCAGAGCTACAGCCAGCAGCGACACTACGACCTCGTCATCCCCATTCTGATGAAGGACGAGGCGCTGCACGATTCGTTGGTCTCATTCATCCTCATTCAGATCAAGGACCGACTGAAGACACAAGCTGTCACTGTCAAAAGTGACGCAGGAATGTTCTCTAGCGGAACAAAGCTTCCATACATCGTCATCGTCATGGAGCTGGGTCTCGACAAGCCTGAGCAATACGGGGTCGTTGCAAGCCGCGGCAAGGACCGCAGCCGCACCACAAATACTCCCGCCCATCCCCTCTACAAGATCACGGCGACCGGCTGCACGCCCGAGGTGTACAGTGTCATCTCGGACGAGGACAGCGCACACTACACCTCACTGCTCGCGAGGCAAGATATCTTCTCCGAGCATCCACGTCAAGACAGCCAAAGTATTGATATGGTCCGGAGAATGAAGCCGGTGTGGGACCGAGATTCATCCTGCTTCGACTGGGTTGCGGGAGAGGAGCTCACAACGCCCCGCAAGCCTTAGAGACTCATGTACCAGTGGTTCCTAACCTTCTGCTGTCCGTTGAATACATGTTTTGGTGAGCAAACTCTGCCGCGCTCGCCCCGAGAGGTGCACTTCGGGTTCGGAAGTTTGGTGACAAGACCCTCGCGTCACCAAGAACCGCACGGTAGAGTCCCCAGTTCCTGCGTGCTCGGCTGCGTCCGACTCGACGAAACTCGCGCGAGGCGCAAGTGCCGCCCTCGCACTGTCTCGCGACCCCTCGAAGTGCGCACACTAGTCTCGCCAACCGTCGTCTCACCCCGTTAGGTGGTTCTTCCAACCTAGCAGCACTCGATGCGCTTCATCGTCTAGGAGGATTGTAGCGCGGTGCCACTCGGAGACGGCGAGTCCAGCTTGCAGCCCGCTTCGACGTGTAACATGAGCTTCCTATGACACCGGGACAGACTGTTGTCGATATTGGACGATTTTCGTAGACTTTTCGACTGCAGAAACACAGGCCTAATTCAAAATCCGTTCATCAGAACGAAGTCCGCGTAATCAATGCTGAATGGATAAAATGAGAATTCGACGGTCACGCTATCGGTGAGAAGCCCCCTTTCGGTGTATCGTCTAGAATGACGTGAGTCTGGGTCCGTCCACGCACGAAGATGACAGACCGTACCCGCCACACGCCAAGACCTCAAGAAATCCCTCTCGGCGCATGCACCGCAGCTGTTCGGTATTGTTGTTCCATACCACATCGGGCAGCCGCGATGTCTCTAGTTTACGCCAGCGCCTGATGTACGAGTCGTGGTCGTTGTGTCTGCACAGCCGGAGCTCGCCAGACGTGCGGTCGGTGCTGTACGAGTACCGCGTCCAGAGCTCGGCGTATGGGCCCGCGCCGCGCGCATCGAACTGAACGCGGTACTCGCTCGTATAGTATGTGCAGGAGATGCGGATGACGATCTGCGAAAGAAAGCGGCGCTGGGCGGCGGTTAGGACCACAGAGAGGAGGCACTCTTGGTCTTCGCGTGAGACTCCGTTGCGGGTCGTCGAGATGCACCCCACCGCAGAGTAGTAGTCCGCGTCGCGCAGGATAAATTCGAGGATCTCTAAGGGCCAAGAGCCGCTGGAGGATGGTACGGACTGCGCGCACGTCTCCTAGGCCGATGCCGTTCTTCGAGCGCATCACTACTTATGAGGGTCGTATGCTCAGCACAGGCTCGCTGAAGTGAGCAGGGTCCTGCTGATCGAACGTCTCTTCGTCTTCTTCGGCGATCGTGCCCAGAGACGTGTCCATGATTCGCGGGCTCATCGGTGCGCCAGATGATTGAGGGTCCGTCCGTAGCAATGCTCATCGGAGAAGTCATCGAAGCCATGCGTGGAAGCGCATTCTTGGTATATGCGGGCTCAGGGATGGCAATACGGCGAACCGGCGTCAGATACTGCCCGTGCGACTGTGGGCTCTGTCGGTTCGTAGAGCAGCCAAGGGGATGGGCGTGATGGTACAGACACGTTCAGCTGCCTCGGCCCAGATATGCTCGTGTTCCTTCTCCCAGGCTTTGGTTGCATGTGACAGGCACTGTGTCTCCACCTCCGTGGCGACTCCCACGCTAGATCATGGCAGACAGAGCGTGTCCTTGGTGGTATGCACTCGGAGAAGAGCAGCAGGAGACGGCTGCCGGCGGTTTCAGGCATGCCCTCCTCGGAATAGAGTGGCACAGAAGAAGTTGAAGCTCCTGGACGTACAGCTCGCCGTGCTGCATTTGCTGCCCAAGGGAAACATGTTGCCCAAGTCGAGCTTCGAGCTCCTCACTGATATGAATGTTGTTCAAGCTTGAGACGCAGTCAATAGTCTGAAAGAATGGCAGGAGGTAATGGTAAGCGCACCTGTGCTCCCATATGAGCCGCTCTAGTTGCTGATCTTCTGAATCCTCGGCCAGCCAACTTGACAGCCCCGGAAGAGCGCACATACCGCGGCACTGCGTCTTGATCGTGAAGGAGCCATTTCTATGCCGGGCTTCCAAAGCGGTAGTAGAAATATAGATATCTGCTTCGTTCCCGCAAAGTCGGTATGGCGTAACGTCTCCATGGTTAGGCCTATCCATGCATCCTGCTGAACCCACCCATAGAGCAGCTGTTAGTCTTTCGAGTATGGCGTGATAGGACTGTGACTCACCAAGATATTGCTGGAGCATCGACTTACAGGCTGATGCAGATCACCGCCTAAAGACGCAAGGGCGCAGGAGTAGAGAGCGTAGTCATCACCAGGACGATTCGGTCAGTCTTTCAATCAGTGCGCATCAAAGCCACTTGAACAACGTGTTCCGAAAGACACCTTACAGCAAGGCCAGACGTGGCTTCTCCGATGAACAGCAGTTCAAGTTCTTTGGCGCGAGACGGATAGTCATCGCCTGCAGGATCTGCCGATATCCTTCGCGGCGACACAGACGACCGTCCGGCGTGTGGGCGTTGGAGCGAAGGGAATTATTACGATGGTGCTCTCGATCTTGCGAGCCGTGTCTGAGCCTACAGTCCAAGCTTCGCGTGCGCACGCTATTGGTGTATCTTCATGAAGGGAAGAACGTAACGGACAGTTCTGCGTAGTCTACATGGTTTACCCATCCGGGGTATCTACGAGTGAACCACCTGTGTCAGTGCCTCTAAGCACGTCACGCAATGCTGTAGGCTCACCGAGCGTGTGCCCACACCTCCAGCACCCTGTCCCTCTTCAACAGCGCCACAAGCTCCGAGTCGCGGTCCCACACGAACGGCCCGTGCGTCTGCGTCCGCGGCACGGCGTGCAGGTTCGTCGCAAGGCGCTGCTCGTGCGTCGCAGGGTCCGCCGAGCCGATACTGTACCACGTCCACGCGTTGCGGTCGGTGCCTCGATCCTCCGGGTACCCGCTCCAGCCCTGGTCGTGCCCCTTCACCACCGCCTGGACGCGAAGCACGCATTCGAGGAGCCGCGCGTCTTCCGTGCTGGTGAGATTGATGCTGAGGATGGGGGTGTCTGCACGATGGGTGTGCCGGTCGGAGATGTCGCAGGGCGTAGACACGCATGCAACGCGGACGTGGTAGTATGTTGCTTCGTGCAATATGATGTCGGCGAGTTCGACAGGCACGAAGCGACACAAAAGCATCCGTACTTCAATAATCTCGGACAGTGACGGATTGAAAGGGGTGTCTGTCTCCAGTGGCCAGTCAGAACATGACCATGCAAAGACCCAAGCTTGATTTTGCGCACCAGAACCCAGAATCCATGATCCAATGCGAGCCAAAAGAGATGTCATATTTCCCCGCCGAGGCCTCGTGTATCAATGCTGCTGTCCTGAACTCTCCTCAATGTGAGGCTTCCGGGGCTGGACAGTCCGTGTGTCAGCTAGCGAGTCACGCGACTGGCAAGAGAGACAGCTAATCAGGAGCTCGAGTATGGCAGATGTTGAGGGTAGCGACTTCAGGGTAGGAACAAACAATGGATACAATTGACGGTGGCGAGAAAAGAGCGTTGCTGCGCGCTCAGTATGATGAGCTTGCACTCGTAGCTTACCTTACTGATGTCGTTCACTTACCCAGGTAAGCGTTATCACACCGGCCGTCCTTACCACATAACAATCCCGTTCACTTCCACAAGCTTGCCACTTATTGCGTCGCTTGCTGCGCCACGTTCGCGAGTTACTTCGATTTACGTGCAAAATACACTGGGATGCCCTCTCTAGTCTGTAAGCCACCCACACCTGTCCTCCTCACGTTTTCATGGCGATCGCAGACTCCGAGTGCTCCAACATTCAGCAACGGCGCGCGGAAGTGTACCACTCTCGGTGAACCTGCACGCTCCCCAAAGCGCACCCTCTCAGCGCGGCATCCTCAACGGCACTCCGGCTTGCCTAGAGATAAACCTTGCGAGGGTGCTGGTAAACATGGCGGTTGAGCAATGAGTTGAAGGTAATGTGTATGTTGACAATGAACACAGGTGCTACTCAGGAATATTGCTTCAAAGAATTCCTCGCGCCGCCGCTTTCTGCGAGCAACCCATGCTCCTGGACTGTATTACCGAAGACAGTGGTCGTAGACAACCCTACGGACAGGCCCTGTCCCCTTTCTTTGATCGCCATGCTGGTAGACGACGAGGACGCGTTCAGATGCGATGCACGCGATATATGCTACACGCTCATCCCCCCGCTAGAAGAACTGACGCTACGCTTTTCCTTTCTGCACGCGACGCACCAAGTACAACAAGGCTCATCCGGTCAGCAAAGCTGGCGGTGGCATGTGTAACTACTGCTAACTAGCCGTTTGGCGAGATGCCGCACAACGCAGTCATGTAGACTGCCACTGGGTGAGCTGGCTCCCAGAAGGCGCATATGCAGCACTTCACGCTGCTCTCAAACCACTATAGATCCAGGGTGGTAACCGCGTCGCCCCCAAAGCGCCATCACTTCGACGGCTACAGAGGTCGGTCGGCTATGAAGGTCATGAACCCTCTACTCCATGTACCTCGGTACGCTTGCCTCTGCTCTCTTTGCGAGAGCTGCCACTAGTTGTGCGTTAGTCACCTACCCAGGCCAACATGTGCTACGCTATCATCCCCGACTCGGCTTTGTGACCCCGCTCGGAGCCATTCCTTCCGTCCTCTGCGTCACCTCCGATCCCGATGACCGCACCCAGGTGCCGGCCACGTCCGTATACGACTTCGTGCCTTTGTGCGGCTATGGATGCTGACGCACGCATCCGATCGCGGCTCTCAATCTCATAGCGGACGCTGGACCTCTGCAAGCCTCTGTTGACACAGGCCGGTCGCGCCCGCAAACCACAACCTGAGCGCCTGTACAGATCGCGGATATCCCTCCTCCGGCCGAGTCCTGGCTTTCCCCCGTTACGCTACAACTCAGCCTGATTTCCGACAACGCGTGTATGGCCCCGCACTGCCGCCGTCAATCCATCCCCAAACGGCCGTCTGGCGTGGTACCGCGGCCCCCGACGCGCCTCCGCACACATGTCTGTTCCGTCTGGCGTGTGCCAGCGCTTCGACGGCGCGTGGCAGGCTCCATGCACTCGCAAGTTGGCTGGCACGCGGCGTGCACCTGGGCATTCCTGGTCCACACCACCTCGACACCGTCCTACATAGTATCCGTAAGTGCAGGCCCCTTCTTCTCGGCCATTTCAGCCGGCTCATATCGAGGTTTGCAGTCCTTGTTAATGGCGGACTCGGATGTGTTCGAGCCACCCTATGGTGAATCGCGTCCTCGGAGCAGGCGAGGCGTGGTCAGCGTGCGTCCCCTGTCCCACTTTGTTCCGGGTCTTGCCTGTGCTCATGCAATTGTGTCAGTGGGAAACAGGCAAACCGGTGACGTTGATGATCCCCGACGGCTTGTTGATCATACCCGTGCAAGAGGCGACCGTTTCCGATGTGCGTATGTGCATAGTGTGGTCGTGATCTCCAAGCTGACCTTTTGACAGGAGACACTTCAGTGGGACACGTGCATCAAGATTCGGTGGAAAGACCAAGAGTTTCTCTGTGAACCAACGCCATCCGAAATTATCGATGAGTTTGCAGCAGAGAAACATACATACGAGATTGCTCAAATGAGGACAAGGTATATCACGCCCGTGCCACACTTTGAATTCCCCATCCACCGACAGCCCATGCTCCTGGATAGTCCTACTGACGACGACGTGAACAATTACCCTATGCTCCGGGCCTGGTGCCTCTCGTTGATTGCCACTCTGGTCGACGACGACGACGTTTTTCGATGCAATGGGCACGGGAAATGCTACACCCTCACCCCTCCGACCCCTTCCCCTGTCCCTCTGCAACGAATGCACATCGGCCCTGGCGCGATTCCTACCGAACTCGCGGACAGGCCGTGTGGAACCGTCGCAGACGCTCTGCGCGAGCTCAACGACATCATGGACACCACGCACTCTCTCGAAGCGACAGACGGCCTCCACGACTTTCTCGCCTCCCTGATCGCCGAGTCTCGCGACTTTGGCGAGCTCTACGGGCGGGTCCGGCTGTGGTGGTACCAAGACGCTACCTACGCGGACTCGCGCGCATACTTTGAGGAGGTGGCACAGCGCATGCACACGCGCAAGAAAAACGACGACCGGGATCGCAGCGATATCATCCAGCACAACTCGTACATCAAGTCGGACTCGCACCCTCCGCCCCGGCGGGTCTGGGACCTGTTCAGCAACCGCGTGCTCCCGTACTACGTGATCCGGGACACCGACGCGCTCAAGGATGACCTGTCCGTGCTCGACGCGAAGCTCTGGACGGTATCCCACAGCTGGGTCGCCGACGCAGAGCGCGAGGACCTCTGGACGGACGTCAACGGCAGGCAGTGGCCCGTGCCCGTCCCCCGCGCGACGACGCTCGAGCACGTCCGGGTCGAGCTGCTGAACATGGGCGCGGAGTACGTGTGGCTCGACGTGCTGTGTCTGCGGCAGCGCGGCCGAGACGAGGACGAGCCGCGGCGCCTCGACGAGTGGAGGATCGACGTGCCGACGATCGGCTTTGTGTACCAGGGGAACCCGACGAGCAGGTACTGCATCACGTACCTGAACGGGCTCGGCCTGCCGTGCATCGCGGACCCTGCGGTCGTCGCGTCCGACAGACACTGGTTCAACCGCGTCTGGACGATCCAGGAGGCGCTGGAAAGCAGGTGGCTGCCCGGCGGCCTGACGCCTGCCTCTGCAGCTGCAAGATCGCCTACCGACCATGTTTCGTTCTGGTGCGACGTGGAGTTTGTGGCTCGCAACCTGGTTCAGATGCAAGAAAACGGGTTCTCGGCCATGTTCGCGGGCCGACATTGCACCACGGAGCTGGACAGGGTCGCGGTGCTTGGGTACTGTCTCCACAAAAAATGCAGGTCCATCCCTGTCTACGACATCGGGATGTCCGCCGAGCAGGCCTGGACGGAACTGCTCAAACACCTGCCTCCTGACCTCCGGACCGCGGTTTTTGTCTACGGGAGACGCACGAAACCATTCGCCTTGTGGGTGCCCATCAGCGACTTCTTGGACCGCACATCACGGTGGGAATATGCATCCTGTCGCGGAGCCGCACAGCTCAGACTCACCGATCAGTTGGGCCCCGGATCCGAGGACTACTACTCGAAACAGCTGGCGCTGCGGGGCCCAGCAAGATATGGCCATCTTGTCACCACCGTCGGGCCCTACTACGTCACTTGTCACCGGGGGTATACTGCTGAAAACACCACTGTCAGCTTCTGCGCGAGCGGCCTTTCGAAGCCGCTAGCGCTGGTAGTCCAGTGTAGTGTCGAGGGCGCCGTGCTCCCCGACGTACTATACACTCTGCTTTACATGCACCTCGAGGACCGCCGTGAATATGAAGAACCGCAGGGGTGTCTGATCGTCACCGAAGCAGCGGAGACGGGCCAGGAGCTACAGGGCCGCCCCATTCTCCGTGCGATCCGGTGCGCGATCATCAAATTCAGGTTTGGACAGCACTACTCCAACCCGATGTCTGCGCACGACACGCGTAAGGCCTATGTCATCTACATGGATGAAGACGAAGCGCGGCAGCGATGCGCACATACGGAGCGCTACGAGGAAGCCTATGAGCGCATGCAAGAACATGAGCGCACGCTTGGGGAGGAGGAGAACGCCTTCTGGACAGACTCGGCATCGGATCGCTCCGCTGTGTATGAAGATTCAGACTTCGAGCCAAGGGAGAGCTTCGAGCACGACACAGAGCTGCGAGCGTGGCAGGACCAGGACCGCGACATGTCCAGAGGCGAGGCGGGGATGCTCGAGGGCGTGCGGGCACACGACACCGGAGGAGACCCTGCCACCAGCCCCAGGGAGCAGCCGCGGCCGCTTCACCTCGAGCACGGCCTGCATGAAGACACAGGTCCAGAGCGAACGCAGGGGCCCTCAGACGAGCCCTGCGGCCGCGGTAAAGAGGCACCCGAGGACACGCTGGCAAGTGGGCGCGAGGGTGCGCTTGGAGACGCGGCAAGCCACGGGCGCCATCCAGCAGACACACCGCCTGGCATACAGCTCAGTCCGATTGGACACGTGGAGCATTCCGACGTTCATAGGCAAACCGGGGCAGTCGAAAGCACGTCAAAGTCGCACCTACGACGGACGTTCTCGTCTCTTGTGTCGTTACTGACATGTCGCTGACACCATGCGCTGAGCTGATCTCGTCTGAACAACGTACTGTTGCTCAACCTCGGCATGATGTGGGAGCAAAGATGCAGCTGGATCTCGTACCAGTGGTGTCTATAGTACATTCACTGGCATACAGAGCGCCACACTTCCCGCTCACCCAGATGCCCTGACTTTCAGAAACCACAAGACACAATGTGTAGTAAGACCTATCGAGCAAAGAGCATTTCCTAGCATATGAGTCCGACTATTGGCGAAACTATGAGTGACAGGATGAAGGCAGGGAATTTCGACACGGCAGTCTGCACGAGTGCAACAGCATTACAGGTGTAACGATACGATCAACTATGGAGTGCAAAGTATCGTGCAGCAAATGCATCTAGGTCCTACAAACATCCTTTTCTCCCTCGCGCGCAGCTGCCCGCCCAGAGTACTCTGTTCATCGCCCAAAGGAGTAGCAGCGACATGCTTCATGCAACTGCGGAAGGTTTACGTTAGGCCTCTCCAGCGGAACGTGGATCTTTGTACCTGGTTTCTCTGCGCATTCCCCAACAGGCAGCTGAAAACGTCTGATCGAAGATCCTGCTCGCTCAGGCTTGCATGATGAGCCTATCTGCGCACGTCTGGCACTTTGAAACGAAAGACCGGCCTGGCGGCGCGTGCATATGACCCACCGCCCGCCCGCCCCTCGTTTCTGCACCTCTCATACACGCCCCCTTCCACGCATCGGCTGCACGACTCCGCAGGACCTGCGTCGAGAGAACGCGGGGTGAGCGCAGAGCGCAGGGTGCGTAGCACAGACCGCATTTCGAGTGCGCAGACCGACTCGACCGCGAGCCCGCTGCTCAGTGGAGCATGCTTCTTGCGCTTCACTCGCTAGTTGAGCCCTACGCCCGGAATCGTGCCGCCTGTGGGATTTGCAGACTTACGCCGTGCTCGGACATGGGAGGCGAACAGCCCTCATTCTGTCCCGCCACGCAGAATTCTCGCCCAGTGTCGGTCGCTTTCGCTCGGCCCAGTGTCTGCTCTGAGGGCCGGATGTCTTTCGCCCGTGCGGGACAGCTAAGCGAACGATGATGAACGAAAATCAGCAGGCAACAACAAAGATGAGCTGCATATACCCACCAGACAACTTCGAGGGTGTACAACGGATGCGCCGCACTCTACAGTCCGCTCGCTGGCAGAGTTGACCGCCAGAGTCCACGACCAGAAGTCACGGGCACCCCCACTGCATGCCCGTTCCCTGTCAGCGCCGTGCAGGGCCCCGTCGGCATCGGGCTTCACATGCATGCGAACACGGCCAGGCCTGGACAGGTCCCAGCGGATCCACGAGGATCACACGCGGCTTCCACGGCCTACCCAGGCTGGAGCCGTCGCGCTCGCGGGCTGGGCGCAACGTCTTGCGTGCGTCGAACCAAAGCCTTGGATCCGTGGGTACATTGTCACGCCGTGACTGAACGGGAAGTGTGTCAGAGCTTGCCGTGCAAAGGACAGGAACATTTGCACACCTTCATCTCGCTCGGACCCTGCCTGCCAGTGTCCCCCGCGTGCTCATGTACAAGCAGCGGAAAGCTGCCGCCCCTTGCCTCCAGCCTCCTATAATGCGGAAGAGCGGAAACCGTCGCGAATTCCTACCCCTCTGCGCGGCCTCGCGTCAGCACAAGCACGAGATCGCGAACGAAACTGGTCGCAGCGCACCCCCGCCCGCTCCCTGCCGCCTCGGCCCGCGGAGCAGAACGTGGCTGGCACGGCGGCGTCAGAAACGGCCTGTATGCCAGTGTCCATGGCGCCTCGCTGTCGGTACTGGGCGGCGTGTGCGCGCCTAGAGTGCAGCCAGGTCGCTGGCAAGGACCAGCAAGGCGGATGGCGTGTGACGCGAGGCGAGTGCATGGGCAGGGTGTCGAGGCCATGGCGGGTGAATCGTAAGCGCGGGAACTGCGGTCTCCCACCACGGGCCACGAGGCTTGCTTGGACGTCGGGACTCGGGCGACTGAGCGCAAGGAGACGATAGCTTGCGTCGAAGGTGGTATGGCAAGCGGCCCGTCTCTGCTGCCTCGAACGCCTTCAGCGTCGCCCCGCCCACATCCATCGCTCCACGCAGCTTGCCCGCATCCTGCCTGCAGACAGTTGCGAGCGTGCTGGTCGTCTGGAGTCATCCGCCGGCGTTGCCTCTGTCTCAGGTCCGATCCGACCCGAACAAGCATCTCTGGCCACGCCAAACGAGTGTGAGGGCTGCTCGCAGCGCGCGGCCCGTTGCAATGCATCGTCGCGCACGAATGACGTAGTTTAAGGTGTAGCCAATGGCGGACGGGACCAACATGTGCGGTCCAAAACGATTCCATGGACAGGGAAATCCAGAGGCAGACCCCGCATGAGACGCAGTGCATGGTTGAGCACCAGCGTCGGGTCGTATGGAGGCATCCTGTGACGTCTGTGGTATGAGATCGATCCGTGTGACATGTGGCCCAGTACAATGCGTAGCGTACAACGCAGTCGTTGGCGTCATCGGCCAAGTACTTGGATCGAGGACCCAGGGAGCCCAAGCTTCAGTCGCCACCTAGATCTTCAAGCGATGAGTACGGCATCACACAACGGGCACATGCCGCATATGCTCACCTCACGAGACGTCCATAACCTTGCCCGCGCGGCGAATAAAGAGCGCAGTTGCCATCCCGGGCGCGACGCCTGCCGAGGACGGCCAGCGTTGCGCGTGTCCTCTTGCCCGCTGCAGGCGTGCGGGGACAGCGACAGCAATACTGCGGCCTGCAGGCCCCGTCCGCGCCGTCCGAGGATCGTCCATATAGCACGAGTCGGAATGGAGCCCAGCATGGGAAGACGCAAGGACCCAGTTCGCGTGAGAACCGTCCAGAGCGAGTACATATACACAGGGCAGCGGATGTTGCAGAAGGATTCGTCAAGGCAATGACCTGGCGTGCACCGTTTACGACGTCCGGTTCGCCCTGCGTGACTTCTGCACCTCCTGCTGAGATCGCACGAAGCGGTGACTGAGACAGGAGCCGAGGGGGGGGGGGGGCGCAGGTTGGTCTGCACAGTGGTCGGCGATGGAGTCGACACGTTCTGCCTCGGCAGTAAGTCGCGAGCGTGCTTCGCCCGCATGGGCAAGGCAGCTGTCGATCGAGTTGCGGAGGCAGTCACAGCAGGGGGCGGTCTTCTGTGGTGTACAGGTATGATTCGTTTTAGAGCGCGTATGACTAGGCGGCAGGCGCACCTGGGTCCTGTGTATCCTCGCCTACGCACTTGGGAGACCGACAGTCCCCTGCTCGCTCGCACGCAGCTGCCCCGCCTCGTGCAATACGCCCCGGACGTCTTCCAGGGAAGGTGTCCGGCGTGTCTGAGGATCATGTTAGCGCATATACGGCACTCGGGGGAACACGAACTGACCTGCCCACATCATCCGACGATCCACCCTCGAACTCCCGGGCCGTCGAGGCGGCCATCTCCCCGTGCGCACGCGTCGCGGGCACCAGGGTACGCCGTACATGGCACCCAGGATCCCTGCTTGAGAGCTCGATCCAGCGACTACCGCGTGGCAGAGTCTCATGTCACTGTTTCCTTGCAGCATGTTGCTGCCTATTGACGTTCGTGCAGCAGCGCAGGTGGGCCCTCGGAGGAAAAGACGGTGCCGGGGCGGAGAGCCGAGAGGGGGACGCGGGGAGATACACGGCAACTCGACAGCAGCGGGTGTACTGAGCGCAAAGCCGCCTGTCTGGCGAGAGTTGGTGTGCAACAGAATTTCCAGGCAGACTGGAGGAGAAGCGAGGTTGAGTGTCGAGGGCAGGACGCAAAGCGAGGGGACCGCGGTGCAAGCGCGCGGACTGCGCTCTGCCAGAACCGCCAGCACAAGTCAGAGGAGGACGTGCGGTGTCCCCATCGCACCCGCTCTCGCGCCGTGTTCCTTCAGCCGCGTTGTGCGGTGCTGTTCGTGCTTGCGCCAAGTGGGGTCAGGCCGTCCTGCACTGCTCCGCTGCCCGATGTTGGAAAATGGCACGCTCATACTCCTCGCCCCATCCTACATCGTGAGTTTCTGCCTCGGCATCGTTTGCGTCTGCTCGATCTGACGTCTTCTCTGAGCCCACCGCGCCCTCCACCCATGAACAAGGACTGGTGCCCCTGCGGGCTCTGCTTCATCGCCTTATCTGCCTCTCATCCAGCCCAACGCAAGCCGTACACCCGGTGCATCCATGTCGACGAGTTCTCAGCATTGGGGCTCTGGCCGCCTCATAGTTGAGGTCGCCCAGGACCTCGGGGGCTAGCAGGTAACACGGATGGCGGTGAACAACCACATTCCAGCGGCAGGCGACGAGAGAAACAAGGCTTTGGGCATTTTGGTGGCGAATTGGGGCATAACCTGAGGCCTGAGGGGTCGCTCGAGCACAGAGTTTGGCATGTGTAGAGGCATCAAACGTCGTCTAGAATTTGAATATATGTGTATGGACACGTCGCAGAGCACGATAAATGACATCCCTGGCTGCTGTCCCTCATGCTCTCGTGTACGTGTGTAAGATTCTAGAGCACTACGGACAGCAATGAGTATTGTGACACAGAGATATGGTGCATGTACGCACCTGACAGCTCCAGCGTTCGTCCGAGTCTTCACTTGCGAGACGATGAGGAACTTGAGGAGGAACGGACGGCGACGTGCACGGAGCGATGCCAGCGATGCGTGGCTCCTTCCGCCTTCACGCCTTTCTGCTAGTTCATGCCTTGACACATGCCTCCGTGCCCGGGCGGCGTACAATGGTATGGGAAAGACGGACCGCGACACGGACAGCCGGTTCACGGCAGCTCACGATCCCATCGTCGTAGGCCGCCATCGTACGTTCTGCTCTGGGGCAAGACTGTGTGGAGACTCCGTAAGCACCCGTCTTGTAGTGAGGAGAATATGCTGAGGCCATGGAGAAGAACGGCAAGCACACAGCAGAATGACGACGCACCTCGACTCGGCATGCAACACGGTCTCGAGCGCTCGCTCTCGCGGACATTGGGCTGTGTTCACGTTCTCCAGAACGTTTCTTGGGTGGCTTTCTTGTCAGCGCAGGAGAGCAACGTTAGAGAACGAACTCACATCGCGAAACTCTTCGCCCTGTAACCTCCAGCGTCCCCTCCGCTACGCGCTTCCTCCTCCCCTGCATGCTGCCGTTGCGGACCTACACAGGGCCGAGTCGTGCGCGAATCTTGGAGTGTACCAGCGACGATACTACGGGCGAACGTGCTTCTGTCTCTGCTGATATCGAGCTGGTGAAGGGAGGGAGGAGTGAGGACGCCGTGGACTTCCCCTCTTCAAGTATCGCGCTCCCAAGAGGATACCCGAGGCTGCTGGTGTGATGACATCTGGAGGAGGTGTGGTGGTAACGGAAGAAGCGACCTGCGAGCGGAACACTTGCCGCCGCGTTGCAGGGGGGCATGAGATGCTTCGATCGGTCGTCGGCCGTGACTCCTTATGCTTGCTCGCGCCCTAATGCGATACTGCGACTTCTCAACGAGGGTAAGGGTATGCTTAGCCTGCTCAGAATATGGCACTTACCTCCGGACAGCGGTAGCAGACACAGTCTTCCAAACGTGAAGATGGCTCGAACCAGACGACCTTGCAGCGCGGCACGGTTCCGCATGGCTGAGGAGCTCTGCAGCACCCGGCACCAGCGTACATTATGCTGGCCGGGAGTCAACGTCTATACCAGCTGTAGCCCATGTCGCGGACAGTAGATGAGGGCGCGTCTATATCTCTGGCGCCCATGCACGTTGCCAATCTGATGCGCGGGCTGTCTTCCATGCCTCGCACACGCGGCTGCCAGCTGTACCTCTTGACCACCGACCACCACCACACCGTCGCCGTTCAGCCATATCACTCGTACAGGCCAAGACCAGCAATGACCACCAACAACAGGAATGTGTTGGAACTTATGTGGCCCGAAGACGACCAGTTGGGCGTATACTACAGCCTTCCAGATGGAAAGGCCATAGTGCCATTGTCCGAGGCCATTACTTCATCAGTTTGTGAATTTACAGCCTGACTCTGTGTTCATTACTGAGATATTAGTAGATTCAACCTGATGACTATCACAGTATCACAAGGATCAGGTGGAAGAACGAAGACTTTATCTGTGTACGCCCTCCATATAAAATTTCATGGTATAAGAGCCTGTCACCAAACCCAAGAGTCATTCCTTCAACACCACAGCCCATGTCATTTGTCAATGATGACATGAACTCAGTCCTCCCCATCTTCAGAGCATGGTTTTTTGCACTGCTTTCAACTTTGGTGGATAACAAGGACTTCTTTCAGTTCAGTGGTGATGGCAAGGTGTACACTCTTACACCCTCATCTCAATCACTTGTTCTTTTTCAGAAGATGCATATTGGTCCTGGTGCAATTCCTACAAAGCTTGCAGACCAGCCACGTGGAACTATTGTGGAGGCACTACAGAACCTAAACAAAATCATGGGCACGACCCACTCTCTGAAGGCAACAAATGGGCTCAGTGGCTTTCTAGAGTTCATGATGAAGAACTCACATGACTTTGGAGAGCTTTATGGGCGTGTCCGACCATGGTGGTATAAAGATGCATATCCCAACTCTGATCTGTACTTCAAGGATATTGTTCAGCGTATGCAGAAGCGCATGCTAGCTGATGACCGTGATCGCAGTGCCATTATTCAAGAAGACTCCTATATTCCCTCAAAATCTCATCCACCTCCACGACGCATATGGGATCTGTTTAGCAATCGAGTCTTGCCATATTATGCAATTCGAAAGACTGACACACTCAAGGAGGACCTTGCTAAGATTGATAAGAGGCTTTGGACAGTCTCTCACAGTTGGCTTGCTGAGGAAGATCGTGAAGACCTGTGGACAAATATCAATGGAAAGCAGTGGCCAGTGCCATTTCCTCGAGCAACAACATTTGAGCATGTTCGCATTGAGCTCCTCAATATGGGCGCTGAGTATGTTTGGCTTGATGTGCTATGTTTGAGACAAGAGGGCCTTGAGAAAGATGAAGAACAACGGGTCAAGGAGTGGAAGATTGATGTTCCCACCATTGGATTTGTTTATCAGGGAGAGTCAGAAACAAAAAGATACTCCATTGTGTATCTAAATGGCCTTGGTATACCATGCACCACAGCTACAGATGTTCTTCAATCACCGCGCCATTGGTTCAATCGTGTCTGGACAATACAAGAAGCTCTTAGTGGACAATGGCTTCCAGGTGGATTGACAATTGACTCTATCTCTCATCAAGGTGCAAATCAGTTTGCAAACATTTGGAGCCAGCTCCAGAAGAACACAGTACACCTTGATGATAATTGGATTCAATTTCCACGTGACCTTCAGGCATGTCACTGCACCAATGAGCTAGATCGAGTTGCAGTGCTGGGCTACTGCCTTCACAGGCACTGTGATGTCATTCCAGTCTATGATCTGAATACCACATCAGAGAAAGCTTGGAAAGAGCTTTGCAAACATTTTTCCCCTGCTATGTTGACATCTATTTTTATTGATATGATACCTGAGAGGCTATTTGCCACTGAAATATCCATCAATGTTATTTGTCAGCAAGAATATATCATTGGAGCCTTTTCTGATCGATCTAGCATGGTTGCTCTGACAAGTCAGTCAGAGTGCAACTTGTTCTCTGAGCAAAAGATGTCGAAGCACAATTCAGATGAATACTACCATTTGGCCAGTATTGTTGGACCGTACTACATCACCGACCATGGAGAAAATCTGCTGTTCTCATCAAGCTCAATGAATATTAAGGCAATTGACAAGAAGTATCTAAACTTGAAGGCAAGAGGAGTAATACTTCCCAATATACCATACACTCTTGCAAATATTACATACGAAGCATCATGGAAAAGCCTACGCAGTGCTTGGATTGTTTTTGAAGTTTGTGAAACAGATCATTCACGAGACAAGCATCCTGTTATTCATGCAATCAAATGGGGAGCTATCAAATTTACGCTTTATACTGATAAGCTAGATCCACTGATTGCTCATGCTAGCCATCAGGCCTATGTGATCTACATGAATGAAAATGAGGCAATACGGCAAAGTGCATATACAGAGCAGTATATGGATGCATTTTATGAGTTATATAGGAGCAAGGATGCATACACATATGGAAATGGTGTCTGGGACAAAGATTTGCTATTGGAGTCACTGGAGCAAAATTGGGGCACAGCAACCTCTGAGTCAGTGCAAACCTCTGAAGGCTCTCAGCATAGTGCAGAGGCGCACTTAAAGCAGCCAAGTGCTGTTACTCTATTTGACAGCAACATTGAGGCTCTAATTGAGAATGCGCCTGGCCAGGAGCACAAGTTCTCCATTGAAAACACAGCTCCTAAAGCTGCCATTCAAGCTGACGAAGAGTTGCCTCTGCTGCCTGCGCTGGATATCAATTGTAACCCAAATCCTGAGCACACACAAGAGAACTCTGCCACTAGCACTGGTAAGCGCTTGCACATGTTTCACAAACTTGAGCTGATCACTAATGCAGAATCTGTACTCCAAGATACACAAGTTCAGGCCAGCACGCCTATAGACGAGGGCCAAGGCAAGAGCAAGGCTGATAGTGAGACTGAGGCTGACAGTGGCAGAGACAGCCTGGCCGAGGACAAGGCTGACCATAACAATGAAGCCCAGCCCCTCATCAGCACCACAGAGACTGCTACCAATGAGCATGCACAGACAACCTCTGAACTGCAGAACACAAACCCAGTCACTGCACACAGCGCCATTCTGCCATTGGCACCCACAGCAGAGGACTTGGCTGAAGCAGAACTGCCTGAGGACTATGCCCAGCACGTTGCGTTCGCTCTGTTCCTCGCGCTTGCCTTGGTCGCCAGCAGTGTCGAGTATACCTTGCGTGGGGTGCTGTAGAAGGCGTATCTCTGGTGCTATCAGATTGTGTTGTACTTGTATTCCGAGGTCCTGTATGTTGTGTTTCGCTGTGTCGTGGCAGGTCCATAGTATGTACAGTTCAGGTCCAGAGTCTGCACGGTTATGTTGTACTTGTATCTCGAAGTGTCTGTCGTAGCCTGTATGTACATGTGTCATGTTAGCGTAGTCATCAGGGAAAACCGTCTGTGACAATTATATCTAATCGCCAATAATTCGTGCTAATTGGCAGGATTGGAAGGGTTAGAGTGTTTCGCTATTTTCAAACCTGATCGTCTAAGGCGCACTAATTAGCCCTTGATTGTGTATATTCACACTGCATTATCTATCTTCGTGCATCCTTAGTAGACTGATAGCGATCATGGATTATCCATTATACCGGGTGATATACATGATGTGCTACACTGTACTCGCAGCCTCAGATGCACAAGCGCCACCAGGTCCTGTCTTGAAGAAACGAACACGTGCGAGTGAAGCCTCCACTGCCTTCGCGTGGTCTTGCCCCTGAAGAGAGTGTTGCTCGCCACTATGTTGCCGGGATCAGTACAAAATCATGTTACAAAAGATGCGCGGACTCACCAAACAGTGCGGTAGAGCACATGCATTGTATTGTGATATTCAATAGGATTTCTCTTTTGCAGCGCATCGAGGATGCCCATGATGACACGGTACTCTTCATCGGCCCTCGTCAGGTTGTACTTTGCCGGTGGTTGCAGGTACTTGCCGCTGCTCCAGTCCTGTAGAGCTTGGTATATCTAGTGAGAACAGGTCAGCCAACGGCCTACTGAGGGCATAAGAGTAGTATCAGAGCGACGGATGCTTACCGTAGCACATGCAAGAGCGACCATAGACTTCGACATCTCACGCTCATGGGGCTTGAGCGCGAGGGATGATTGGAATACATCTTCCTTACCCGTTGCGATAGCCTTCTTGGATCGCTTCCCATCCCCAAAAAACGACGTTCGTATCACCGCCGAAATGATGTCCCGCTCAAGGGGTCTGTCTTCTTTGAGTCCAGCAGCACTCTACCAGCCCAAGACGAGTGTCGCGGAGCTAGGGCTCAACGCTTCATGAGGGAGGGCAAGTGGGGAGGTCGACGACAAGGCGCGGCGGAGCGAGTCACGCAGCGACGCACAACTTATTCAGCTGTCCGTATTGACCAAGAGTGTATTAGCATTAGTAACTAATGTACAAACAACGGGCTTACCTGTCCGTATTGACCAAGAGGTCGAGATGACGGACAGGAGCGAGGGGAGCTACTCTTATATACTACAGTACTCTAGGGCAGGCTGTACGATTACCTAAGCTGATGGGCAGTGCTTGACATAGCCAGCGAGGCTGCGACGCGGGCTGCGCGGCGAGGCTGTGCGGGGGCTATGTCACGAGGCTGTGTCAGCTGGCAGTGTCTCGAGGCTGCGTCGGGCCGAGGCTGTGTCATCAGGCTGATCAGCTCGGCGTGTCTCAGCGAGGGGAGTCATCAGGGATGACAGTGCCTCCTCGGCGATCCGGGGAACCGGTTGCAAGGCAGACCGGTGATCCGGGCGGTGTCTGAGCGCGCAGCGGGATGCGCTGGCGTCTAGGGGTGATGCGCCATCAGGGCGCTGGCGCTGCATGGCCAGGCGCTGAGTGTGGGCGGCTAGGACTCCAGACGGCGCGAGGGCTGCTCGCCCGTTGGATTAATCGAGGAAAATAGCCAAAAATCGGCGAAAAACAGGGCAGGACCGTCACATCCGTGACATTACCCCCCTCCTAAAACCGAGCGTCCTCGCGAGGTCGTCAGATGTGGCGCCCCTCCTCCCAATCGAGATCGGCCTTAGCGCGATCGGAGGCAGGAAGGAGAGAGACGTCGACTTCGGTGACGAACGGGCGGAAGGAGGCGGCAAGGGCTTCGAAGGCGGTGGCAGCGAGCTTGCGGGGCGCTTCCGGATTTTCGCGATGGAATTTGTTGACCAGGGCCTTGGCGTGCTTGAGGTTGTCCGCTTTTTCCCACGTGTCGCCGGCTTGGCCGTAGCCTTTCCAGCGGACCTTATACTGTAGTTGGCGGCGATATATGCGGCTGTCGAGGATCTTCTCGACGACGTATTCTTCTTCGCCGGCAACCTTGACGGGTTTGGGAGGCAGAGGCTTCTCGACGCCCTGATCGTGCCACGGGCTGAGGCGGTTGACATGGAAAACCGGGTGGATTTTCAGCCAGCTCGGGAGCTCGAGCCGATAGTCCAGATCGCCGATCTTTTCCAGAACCTTAAACGGGCCCAGCTGGCGAGGGCCGAGCTTGGGCGAAGGCTGATCGATGCTGAGGTCCTTCGTGCTGAGCCAAACCTGATCGCCGACTTTGAAGGAGTGGGCGCGTTTCTTCGCGGCCTCGTACTCTTCTTTCATGCGGGCTTTGGTTAGGCGCAGGGCAGCTTCGGCCTCTTTGCGAACGTGAGCCATGCGGTCTAAGCGCTCATCGAGAGCGGGAACCTTGGTGTGTTTGCCGGCCGGGATCGTGAAGTCCGGTGTGTAGCCGTAAACTATCTCGAAGGGGGTGCGCTCGGTAGCACTAGACACGTGTGAGTTCAGGGTGAACTCGGCCATCGGGAGCCAATCGACCCAGTCGTCTTGGCGCTGGGAGACGAAGAGACGCAGGAATTTCTCGACTTCCTGATTCTTGCGCTCGACCTTGCCGTTGCCTTCGGGGTGATATGCCGTGGTGAGGCCGGTAGCGATGCCGAGGCGCTTATACAGCGCTCGCATGTACTGGGCCGCAAACTGGGGTCCATGATCAGAGAAGATCTTGCGTGGGAGGCCGTGAAGGCGGAAGATGTCCGTGTAGTGAACGTCGCCCATGCCAGCGGCGGTGATCGTTGAGTCGACCGGTACAAGGTGGCACTGATCCGAATAGTGGTCCACGTAGACCGCGATCGAGTCCTTCTTGGTCTTGGCGTCGCGTGGGAGCTGTGTGATGAGGTCCACGCCAACGTGTTCCCAGGGCCCTGAAGGGACATCGTGGGGCTGTAGAGTGGCCTTCGGGTGCGGGGCGGACTTGTACTGTTGACACTGATCGCAGCCGAGCACGTAGCGGCTGACGTCGGCGGAGATGCGCGGCCACCAATAGTACCGAGAGACCAATTCGAGGGTGGTGTGTTTCCCAGGGTGTCCGGCGGTCGGCGCATCGTGGCAAGACTTGATGACGTCGTTGCGCAGCGCGGCACTGTTCGGGACATAAACTTTCCCATGGTAGTACAGGAGGCCGTTGTCCTCTTCCCATTCGAGAACGCCGTTGCGCAGCTTGCGGGGCCCCTTGGTCCGGAGAGTCTGCAGGGCGTCTGCGACTTCCTTTTCTTTTTCGGAGCAGTCGCGAATGCGCTTCTCGAGGGGGAGGGGTTTGCGAAAGCCACTGTGGCGGCTACCTTAAACAGTTCTGGCTTCAATACTACCTGCGAGCGATTGTCTTCCTCGTCGGAGACATGCAGCGAGGAGGGCCGGGAGAGCGGATCAGCGAGGAGATGGGTCTTGCCAGGGCGGTGGATGATGCGGAAGTCGTACTCGGCGAGGTAGGAGGCCCATCGGGCTTGTCGCCGCGTGAGATTCTGCGCAGTCTTCCAGTACTGGAGATTCTGATGATCGGTCCAGATTTCAAAAGGCTCCGGGAGACCTTCGAGGAACTGGCGCCAATCCTTGAGAGCTTCGATGATTGCAAGCATCTCACGATCCCAGATCTCGTAGTTCCGCTCGGCGGAGCTCATGGTCTGCGAGCGATACGCGATTGGATGCCAGAGACCATCTTCAGGGTGGCGTTGGGCTATGACTCCTCCGGTGGCGTAGCCAGAAGCATCGGTCTCGATGCGAGTTGGCCGATCAATGCTCCACATGGCGAGCACGGGCTGAGTCGTGAAAGCGCGCTTGAGCGTCTCGAAGGCTTCTGCCTGTGCGGGACCCCAATTAAACGGAGTATCCTTCTTCGTCAGATCGTGCAGCGGACGGCAGATCTTTGAGAAGTCTTTGATGAAACGGCGATAGAAGTTGGCGAACCCGACAAAGCCTCGTACGTCTTTGAGGTTTTTCGGGGTCGGCCACTCGGCTACTGCCTTAACCTTGCCGGGGTCCATGCCGACTTGTCCTTCGCTGATGAGGAGCCCAAGATACTCGATCTCTGAGCGCTCGAACTCGCACTTCTCGGGCCGAAGGTACAGATCGTATTTGGCGAGGCGTGCCAGGACTTCGTGAACAATCTTCCGATGCGAAGCGAGATCGTTTGACCAGATGAGAATGTCGTCGAGGTAAACTGCGACCTTGCTCTCAGCGATGAGGTCGGCGAAGATGTGGTTCATGAGGGCCTGGAACGTGGCAGGGCTGTTGCACAGGCCGAAGTACATGACTCTGGGCTCGAAGAGGCTGCGGTTAGTGACGAAGGCGGCTTTCCACTCGTCACCTTCCTTAATCCGGACGTTGTTGTAGCCCCAACGGACATCGAACTTGGTGAAGATCTTAGCGCCCTGGAGTTTCCCGATGATGTCGGAGGCGAGCGGGAGGGGGTACCGATTCTTCACAGTGATGTCGTTGAGCTTGCGGTAGTCTTGAATGAACCGGAGCTTGCCGTCCTTTTTCTTGATGAAGAAGACAGGGGAAGCGATCGGAGACTTGCTGGGGACGATATAGCCCTTGGCGAGTGCGTCGTCGATAAACCGCTGTAGTTCTTCATTCTCGATCGGGGACATGGGATAAACCTTCGATTTGATCGAGGCCGGGGCGTCCGGGACGAGATCTATCGCGTGATCCCAGGGCTGATGCTTCAGAAGGCGGTGTGATTCTTCTTCGGAGAACACCTTCTTGTGTCGGTGGTACTCTTTGGGAACCAGCTCTTCGAACGTCTTGGCGTACTTCTCGCGATTGGCTTCGACAGCGATCGCTTGCGAGTAAGTGTAGCCAGCGAGAATCCAGACTTCGTCCTTGGCGTCCTCAACAATGCCTGCTCGAAGCCATTCACGGCGTTCGGAGCGGTTGGCGTCAATCTGATGGATACCGAAAACCGGGGTGTCCTCAGCTCCGCCGCGGAGCTGAAACTGGACATCTCCCGTTTCCCAGTCGATGTTCGGATTCCATTTCTTGAGCCACGGAAGTCCGAGGATGACATCCTCCGGACCGATGTTCGTGACAAGAAACTCCTCCTTAAACGTGTACGAACCCACAGTGAGCTGGAGTCTAGCACGGCGCGTGATAGATCCTGCTTCATTCTTAGTTCCGTCGATGTTGTACAGTGTGATCTCCTTCTTGAGCGGTACCGTGAGGATCTTGTGCTGCTTACAGAAGTCTTCGTGAATGAACAGTGAAGTTGCACCGGAGTCAATCATTGCGGGTGTGCGAATAGTTTTATTGAGTCCGGTGAGCTTTACAGGTACACGATAATGATTGGAGAAAGGATCTAGCACTGATATTGTACATGAGCGGATAACGTCAGAAATGTCCTGTGGTTCTAGCGACGGTGCCGGAGTTGAATCCGGGCTTGACGAAACGGGGACCGACGATGCGGCGTCACTCCGGCCCCTTAAGCAAAACCCCCGAGCTGCTTCTGTATCAGAGCCAGCTGATCGCGGAGGGCGGCGAGCGCGGCGGCCTGGTCCTCAGATGAGCTGCCAGAAGACGAGGGGCCGGAGACGAGGAGTCCTGAGACGAGGTATCCGAAGACGAGGCACGGACGGCGGCGGTAGCGGGGGCGGTTCTCGGCTTGCCCTCGAGGCGGGCGCGACAGACGCGGGACCAGTGACCTTTCTTGCCACAGTGATTGCAGACCGAGTCGCGGTGCACGGGGTCTGTGGACTTGTAGGACTTTGAGCCGCAGACCTTGCAGCGGTCCTTCATGACGGCGTCGAACTGGCGCTTGAGATCCGTGCCGGTGAGACCCTTAAACAGCTCGTCTATGTTCGCGGCGTCGATGTCCATCGCGTTCGGGTTGCGGAAGGCGCGCGTCGACGAGCTAGCCGGAGTCGAGGACGTCTTGCCTTGCTGTGCCAAGAGATCCTGCGAGAGCTTGTCCTTTGACCGATCGACGGCGAAACCAGCGTTCTTGAGCTCGTCGTACGTCTCGGGGCCTTTGCCGGTGCTGGGGTTGACCATGTACGAGATCCGTTCGAGGTAGTCCTTGTTGAACTTCGTCCGTAGCCGGGCCGCCAGGTCTTCCGGGGTGAGCTTCGTGCGACCGGCGAGGGCTTGGAACTCCGCAAAGAACTCCGCGAACCGGCGATTGCCTTGTGTGCACGCCTGCAGCTTGCTGAGGGCCTCGGCCTTCTCGTCGACGGGCTCGAACCGGTTCTTGAACACCTCCCAAAACGTAGCGCGAGAGCCGTCGAATATCTAAACACCGTCTGCCGCCTGCTCGATGTATTGCCGCGCCCATTCAGCTGCTTCATCCTGCATGAAGGAGAGGGCGCCGACGATCCACTTCTGACCATCTACCAAGATCTTGCCGGAGTCGGGGTCTCGCTGGAGGTTACCGTTGACGTCGCGCTTGCCGAATTTCTCCGGCTGCCTGTCGGCGTAGATGCGATAGGCGGCGCGGAAGAGACGGGCCGTGTCCGAACCTTTCCCTTTGAACGGGACGGGCTTCTCGACAAAGGGCAGCTCCTTGTTCGCGTTGACCGTGGCGTTGACCGTTGTGTGATTGTTACCGATAGCCTGGGCCAGAGTGTTGACCGTGTTGGTGAGCTGCGTCATCGCCTGGGCCATTTGCAGGAGTGCAGCAGAAACGGGGTCGAGAGGCGTCGGACCGGGCGGCGCTCCACCGGGAGTGCTCGACATGTTGGGAGGACGGGGAGTGTTGGCTCCTGAGTGAGCGCGGGAGAGATCGAGGGGCGAGGGAGCTGGTTCGTGATCGGAGAGGACGGAGCCGAGCGATGTCTCGGGAGACGAGTGGTGGCTGCTGTCCGGGGGACTGTGATCGGGAGTATTCGGAGTGGTGGCAGAGGCGCGGGCGAATTCTAGCCGTTGCGTGAAATGAGGGCGTTCGAACTGTGTTTCTCGGTCGCTAGGCGGAACCGGGAGTAGCGGAGGGGCAGTTTCTCGATAAGGGCAGGGCTGCTGACTGCACTCCCTGGCTTCTCGAGACCCGTTGTTTTCCTCGACGTGGAGGTCAGCGGGAAGAGTGACGCCGTTCTCTGTGGTTCGCCCGAAGAAGTGCGGACAATTCGAACAGTCGAAATCCAGAGCGACAGAAGATGTATTTTATAAACTAATCGAAATAACCAGCCTCGTACACAATGTTCAGCTGCCCTACGATACGGCGGAAGTTTCGCCTTAAACCGATGAACGGAATGTCACCAATTTGAGCGAGACCGAGCTCGTATTGGTGCCACTCCTTAAACGTGGTGGTGGGGGCGAGGTGGCTGAGCTCGGCGCGGATCTGGCGAAGTCGCTCGAGCAGGAGATGGAAGTGGTGGGCGTGGTCGCTGTTGACGATGTGGAGCAGGTCGACTTCCTCGACGGCCTTGAGACGCTTGATGGTGGCGTCGAGCTTGGGCGTGAAGATGCCGACGAGGTCGGTAGGGGAGTACTTGGGGATGTCGATGCCGACGGGCTTGCGGGCGATGGGCTCGTACGTCGGGGCGGCGCTGAGGCGCTCTGCCAAACTGAGCTTCGAGGAGGAGGCAGCTACGGCGGCCTGGGCTTCTTGCGCCTCTCGTTGGCGCTGCTCGCGGATGCGGTTGCCTACGCGTTGTTCGGCCTCACGAGCCTCGCGAACGGCGGTCCAGTTGATGGTGGGGACGGAGGGCGGAGGCTGGGGGAGCGTGGACACGTACTTGACGACCGCCTTGACTTTGCGGTCCGTCCACTTGACGGGGTTGCCGGCCTCGCGACGACGTTGGAGGCGGTCGAAGATGCGCTGGGGGATGTGGTCCTTGAGCTGGACGTCTTTCGGCACTGCAAAGCAAGCCTTAGCAACGTGTACGGAGTGAGCGGGCTGCTCGACTACGACGTACTCGCTTTAATCGGAGGGAATAAACTTTTTTGAAACGATGGTATGGGGGAGCGGTAGGGGAAAATGCCTAGGGCACCCAAAAGATCTCGACCTAATGTCGCGGAGCTAGGGCTCAACGCTTCACGAGGGAGGGCAAGTGGGGAGGTCGACGACAAGGCGCGGCGGAGCGAGTCACGCAGCGACGCACAACTTATTCAGCTGTCCGTATTGACCAAGAGTGTATTAGCATTAGTAACTAATGTACAAACAACGGGCTTACCTGTCCGTATTGACCAAGAGGTCGAGATGACGGACAGGAGCGAGGGGAGCTACCCTTATATACTACAGTACTCTAGGGCAGGCTGTACGATTACCTAAGCTGATGGGCAGTGCTTGACATAGCCAGCGAGGCTGCGACGCGGACTGCGCGGCGAGGCTGTGCGGGGGCTATGTCACGAGGCTGTGTCAGCTGGCAGTGTCTCGAGGCTGCGTCGGGCCGAGGCTGTGTCATCAGGCTGATCAGCTCGGCGTGTCTCAGCGAGGGGAGTCATCAGGGATGACAGTGCCTCCTCGGCGATCCGGGGAACCGGTTGCAAGGCAGACCGGTGATCCGGGCGGTGTCTGAGTGCGCAGCGGGATGCGCTGGCGTCTAGGGGTGATGCGCCATCAGGGCGCTGGCGCTGCATGGCCAGGCGCTGAGTGTGGGCGGCTAGGACTCCAGACGGCGCGAGGGCTGCTCGCCCGTTGGATTAATCGAGGAAAATAGCCAAAAATCGGCGAAAAACAGGGCAGGACCGTCACATCCGTGACAACGAGCATACAGTGATGCGCCCCGCGCGCCGCTGCGCCTGCCGACGCGTCAGAACGCGTGTCTCCCGCACCTCGCATCGTCAGCCGATAAAGCCGAAGCCAAGACGACCGCACCATATGCTCGCCCGAGTCCTCCCGAACGCGTCGCAACCAACACGTCAGCGCCCCGAGTCACGCACCCGATGCCGAACCCTGCCGAGCGCCTCGCCACATGGGTCCCACGCCGCGTCCGAGCAGCGCCTGCTCGGCCTAAGTATTCGCCCGCGCACCAGACCTCGCTGCCCGCTGCGAGCCTCCCTCCGTCCTCGCGGTATCGTCGCCGACGTCTCGCAGGCCTCGTTAAGCGGTTTCACCGCCGTCGGAGAGTGTAGGAACATAGTACTGTATAGTTCTGACGTAGGGTGGCTGAGTAGAATAGTATAAAATATCCCCTCTGTAGTAGACAGAATCGAACAAGTTCCCCCTCTCGCACTAAGCCTTACAAGCGTGTCTGCGAACTTCGTCCAGCGACTCCTCTGCGACCCGCAACCTCGCCTGCGAACTCGTCTCTGCGATACTTGACTCCGCCCGAGCACCCGAGCCAAGCGAGCGAACTCGCGAGCCTCGGCCTCTCCCTCGCGTCTTGTTCTCCCCCTTTCTCGCCTTCTATCACCCACTTGCCCGCTGACCGCAGCTCGCGTTTAGTGTTACTAATAATCTTATTCTTTTCTATTCTAGGTACACCCGGTCGCCTCGGTCCCCGTAGTCGCGCTCACCTCTACTCCGACTGCTCGCGCGCCCTCGGCCGACGCCTATCCCGTTCCCCTCCATCTCCCTCTCTCCGATCTCCCTTTCTCTCGGCCTACCCGCGCGCAAGCGCATCATTTTGGCTGCCCCAGTGAGGCGGTCAACCAGAGATCCCGCGAGTCTCGACGACCTTCGGCGACCTTCCTTCGCATTCCACGACATTCCCTTGACCTTCCAGCACCCTCTCGCATATTCCGTTAACCCGCCTTTCGCTCCACGCACCGGCTGATTGCGCTGCGGCTAGTCCAAGCCTGCGCCGCGCCGTGCCCTTGTGAGTCGACGCCACACGCTCTCGGTGCTAACCTCGGCTTCGCGTAGACACTCTCACGATCGCCTCGGCAAACTCGCACTCGCCTCGCGCACACCGCCCCGAGCTGCAAAAGCCGTCAAGCGTTGTGTTCTGCGCAATGGCAACCCCATCCCCGTTCTACATGCCCCTTCGCGGTGAACCAGGCGCTCCCGAGTTCGATCCACGCGAACCTCGGTCGCTTCCCCGCTATTTCGACGACCTCGCGGACCTCTTTGTCCGAGCACAAATCTGCGACGATGCCGAAAAGAAGCGCCACGCCCTGCGCTACGTTTCGCTTCGCGACGCGGACTGCTGGGAGCTCCTCGATGAGTTCGACCTCGGCAGCTTCGACGACTGGCAGCGCGCCATCCTCGCACTCTACCCTGGTGCCGATGACTCGCACAGGGACTCGCGCCGTGACCTCGATGACCTCGTACAGCGTTGGCGAGCAGCGAGCATCAAGACGCTTGGTGATTGGGCCGAGTTCTCGCGTGAATTCTTCACCATCTCGCGTTGGCTCATGCGCCACAAGCGGCTCTCGGAACACGAGCAGAGCAAGCTCTGTAGCGAAGCGCTCACCGCAGAAGTGCAGCAACAAGTCGCGTTTCACCTGGAGGTCAAGTACCCGGAAGCGCACTCCGAGGATGGCTACTCGTTCGCGCAACTCGACGAGGCCGTTCGCTTCGTTCTCGGCCACACCACCACTGCCCCTTCTGCGTCGCCCACGCCCTCGCAGCTGGCTGTACCCGAACACGAAGTATCCGAGCTTCCCCTCGCTGTATTCGCCACTGCTCTCGAACGCGCTGCCGAACGCGCCGCATCCGCACCCTCGCCGCCCGCTGCCACATTCCTCGTAGTGACCAAGTCTCATTCGGTACCTTCGCCCGAGCCTCGCGTCGCACCCGCGTCAACCTTTGTGCAAGCCACGAGCATTGCGGAAAGCGAGCAGCGCCACCTCGCAGCCCTCGAACGAGAACTCGCCGAGCTCAAGGCGAAGCAAGCCCGAGCCCTCGCGCAGCGCCCTCCCGCCTCGGTCACAGCTGCGACCACCCTCGCGTACGAGCCCCCTTCAGACTACAACTTTGGAGCAAAGTTACCGACACCCAAAGCGAAGCCCCGCGTCGTAGACACGAGCCCCATTGCCGAGAAAGAAGCCCAGGCAGTCGACCGCGCCCCCAACGCGATGCTCAAGACCCCAACGGTTTCCGTACCCCTTGGCGACCTCCTCGACGTCTCCCCCGAGTCCTGCGCACACCTGAAAGCTCACACCGAGCCTCCCGAGACCCATCCGAGCCCTCTCGAGGAGCCAGAGCCTGAATCGACCGCATCGAGACCCCGGACACCCTGGACCGTCGCTAGCACCGCGAACGAGCCCGTAACCACTGCGACTGCAGTTAAAGAAGCTCGGTACACGTTCGACGAGTCTCAGAGGCCCTCACCGAGCCCGTCGCCCCTTGTACAACGCCTCCTAGCCAGCACTGCGCCCCACGTCATCCGTGCACACGACCTTTCGCCGCCCGAGTGTCACCAGCTAATCGACGCTGGGTGGCTATATCATTTCAACGATTGCGCTCGCCATTCTGTGCTCATATCGCCCTCTGCTATGCGTTTCTACTACAGCACCTCGCCTCCCGCCCCCGCTGCACCGCGTACCTCGGCCACATCTGCTACATCTCGCGTTTCCACCTTCCTCTTCGACACTGCGCCCACCTGCGAAAATCCCCCTGCGACCACTGCGACTGCATCTTCCAGCCTGTCTCCAACCCACGACATTGCGACCACAACTACGGCGCTGCGCCACTGCGACCTACAGCACATTTCGGACACCCTCGGCGAGCCGACACCTGAGGCAAGCGACTTACGAACTCGCGACCGAGTCCCCGATCTCGCGCCGACACCCGAGCTCGCGCCCGAGCCGCCCGAGCAATCCCGGCGAGATATTTGCGAAGGCAAACTCGCGTCGCGAAGCCTGGGCCGACTGCCACTGCGCCGCCGACGCGAACGCATTCGCGCCATGCGTAAGCCACCCTGGAGGCCTCGCCCATGCGATTATGTTCGCCATCGCGCTCCCGCTCGCATGCACCACCGTGTCGCCTTACGCTGTGCACCCCGAGCTGCCCGAGGGCAGGCATTATTGCGTTTGGAGGAGGATGATGCGCCCCGCGCTGCGCTGAGCCCACAAGCCGAGCCGAAGCCATGTCCGAGCAGGCCCCGAGCCGCGCACCTCGGCCTCAACCATGCGGTCCTCGCACCCTCGCGGACGACGTCGGCACCCTGCCATATGGTCACCGCAGTCTCGAACGCGCTCGCCGCGCACAATGTGACGCCACACGCTCACGTTCCGCGAGCTCCGCCGTAGGCGGTTTCGGTTTTTATGTTTTTCCTTTGTGTTTATCTCACTTTTATTCCGTATATTCCCGATTCTTTAGACTATAAAACCTGTACCTACGAACACTCCCCTCTCAAGCAATACAGTACTCGTTACCTGCAACCTCGCCTGCGACCGTCTCACGGTGTTCGCGCTCTCGCGTCCGTAAGCGCCCACGCACCGTCTCGCGACCCCTCGGCACCTCGCACGCACCCTCGGGTCGCCCTCGCTGGTCCCACTGACCGCCGTCTCACCCCCTCCGAGCCTGCTGGGTGTGGGCTAGGTTGGTTCATCTAACCTAGTCGCTCCCGAGGCGCTTCAACAGGAAGTCATCAGGACGATATAGCCTCCATGGAAGCTAACCGTCACATACCGTAGCCAGGATATCACCAGGATATCCATACCCGAGAGACTTGAGCAGCTCCTTCACACGGCGTGCAGTCATTTCGATGGCGTTGTCCGTGCTGTCGTCGAGGGTGTACTCCGGCTTGACAAGTGCCTCCGTGTACTGTTTCATCCCTCCACGCAGAAGTGTGAGACGGTGCTCGCCCTACAAGGAGCACAGTAAGTGCTGCCGTCCAATGCGAGATAGATGTAGTGACGTACCAGCTTGACGAATATCTGCGCATAGTCAAACTCCTCTTCGGCATGTTTGGCGATCTCGAGGTAGTTCATCTTCATAGCAACTTTGATCACGATCTCTTGCTGCGCAGTTTGACGAAGGTCTGCTGGATACACACCTAGTATGCCGTAGCATGTCAACAGAATATTATCAGTGAATGAGCGATCAGAGCCATGAGGCAACCCATGAACACACACCGTGATGGAGAGCCCAATCCACCTGGAATGCCTGGATGACGGCGTGAGCGAACCTCTGGATCTCCTGCGTCTGCTCGCAGATGTTAATACCACCCTTATCGTTGTAGATGACTCGCGTCTCCCGTGGATACGATAATTCACGCCGCTGAAGGTTGGGAATGTTCCGCTTCTTGCTAGTGGCAATGAGGCTGTCGTCGTCTTCGTTGTCGAATGGAGTGGTGAGTGATGAGCGCTGTTTGAGACGAGGGCGCTGGTAACGGGCCAGGTACCATGAGTATCGGTTATATCAGGTCACACCAAGGACACGTACCTCGTCCTTATTCTTGCAAACCTGCGTCTCTGAGTCCCTTGGCTTGTGCGAGGTTTTTCGTGCATGCTGCATTTTATCTCACTTGTTCTTGTGTTGCACAGCTTGATTCGATGGGGGAGTCAAGCGTTCGGGTACCTGCATGGCGAGAAAGGTCAGCTAGTACCAGCTATCATGTAGAACAGCAGATAGATATACAAAACGCACACTTCGCCCAGCCCTCTCAGTACGCATTCCTGCTGTTTTTTCCTCGCTGTCTTGTACAGGAGTCGATGCCCTTGAGGATGGTGGCGTGGAGGCACGAGATGGGGTCGAGCTGGTACGGTTGCGTCCAGCTGTCACAATGGATGGGATGAGGCTGGTAGGATCGTTTTCCGGCCCGACGTGGATGGTGTGGTTGCTCAGGTCTCGCCCATCTTCATCGTTCTCGTCGGCATCAAGGTCTTCGCTGCTCAATGATTCGCTGTCGGTTTCGCTGGAGTTGGACGTCTCGTTGTCTTCATCGCCATAGTCTGATTCGCTATCGGCTCCCTCATCAATTGTACTAAGTATCCAGTTAGCAGATCGAATTTGTAAGGGATAAAGTAAATATAGAGCGCACCTCTTTTCAGAGACAGAGTCACCAGAGTCACTGTCCGAGGAGATGAGAGCGCGGGATCGTTGAGATACCTTGGCTGGTTTGGTAGAGCGCACAGAGCGTTTCTTCACTTGTTTCTTAGGATTGGTGACAATCTTCTTCGGGGGGATTGTTGTGTCGCTGGAAGTGATAGGGCGGTCTCCGTTGAGCTCGTCAACGTTCAAAACAGAGCGCGTCGGCTTGCGTCCGCCTAAGGCGGTGTGGGAACTTGGTCACAAGATCGGTGGACCCACAAACACTTACCAGGCTGTTGTTTGTTAGACGTTGTGTCTGCTGATCCCTTTCTTCTCTTCCTCGTGCTGCGACCTTTCTCTATTGGATTGTCAGCAGAAAATCCATACTCCACACGCCCTCATCTTACATGATTCGTTTTTGCGCTTTCGAGCATTCTTCTCCCCCTTCGAGCCTCCACCTTCGTTCTCAACCTCTGTTAAGTCTGGATCCCCGATATCATCCTTGGTCCAGACTATTCCAAGTGGCACACGGTCAAGGTGAGCAGAACGAACATGTGTCACACAAGAGATATATTGATACTGACTTTTCTTTCTCTTTGCGTCTAGCTTGGCCTTCCGTGGCATCCCTGGACGAGGCGTAGACACCATTAGCATCAGCCTCAAGCACAGAGAAAGGGCAAGAAGTACTCGAAATGATCTCAGCCTCCATGAGCTCGCGAGCCTCAAGTTCTGCGCAGGTTTCTTTATTTTCTATATATCCTGGTGAGTGACCGTTGCAACAGAGAGGATGTAGATGTATACTTACTTCCTCTATCGCGACTTTTAGCCATGACTTGGACGCTGGGGGCTAGAGGCACAAAGACTCGTCGTTGAAGGGCGAGAAAGAGAAGTGAGGTCTACAAAGTTTGCGCAAGCGCCTGGCATGCTGAGGTAAGGGAGGTCCTCTCAACCTAGCCCAACACGCTTCCTTACCTGCCTCCCAGATCATCACGAAATGCCCATCGAGTGCAAGGGTTGTCGACGCTCATTTCCAACCCGCACCGGCCTGAGCCTACATCAAGCCCGAGCCGGCAATGCAGCCTGTCAACTGCGCTTGCGGCGCCGTGAACGGGCGAGCATGCAAGCAGTCGATGAACATATCGCCGACTCGGATTCAGAAGTGCACAACGCTTCAGCAATGGTGATGCGCCCCGCGCCGCGCTGAGCTCGCAAGCCGCGCCGAAGCCATGTCCGAGCAGGCCCCGAGCCGCGCACCTCGGCCTCAACCATGCGGTCCTCGCACCCTCGCGGACGACGTCGGCACCCTGCCATATGGTCACCGCGGTCTCGAACGCGCTCGCCGCGCACAATGTGACGCCACACACTCACGTTCCGCGAGCTCCGCCGTAGGCGGTTTCGGTTTTTATGTTTTTCCTTTGTGTTTATCTCACTTTTATTCCGTATATTCCCGATGCTTTAGACTATAAAACATGTACCTACGAACACTCCCCTCTCAAGCAATACAGTCCCCGTTACCTGCAACCTCGCCTGCGACCGTCTCGCAGTGTTCGCGCTCTTGCGTCTGTAAGCGCCCACGCACTGTCTCGCGACCCCTCGGCACCTCGCACGCACCCTCGAGTCGCCCTCGCTGGTCCCACTGACCGCCGTCTCACCCCCTCCGAGTCTGCTGGGTGTGGGTTAGGTTAGTTCGTCTAGCCTAGCCGCTCCCGAGGCGCTTCAATGGAAGTCGATGAGGGGGACAACGAAGACTCACCGGAGGGCTCCCCAGCTGCCCGGTACTTTGAAGGAGACTTCTTCGGAAATGACTACCAATCGGAGGAGCTGCCAGGCTGGGGGGACGATGAACCGAGCACAGGTCAAGGCGAGAAGGCCCACGGCGACCCAACAACAGAATCAGATGATGAAGACGAAGCCCTTGCATCTGAACATGGCCACGGACTCGAGGCGTACGAGCCGCATTGGGAGCCTTCACAGCAGGCTCCTGATAATCTAGACGCAAGTGCGGTCAATTCAGCGTGCCCAACAGACGCAACTCCTACTCCACGCAGCGATATGGACGATCTAGGGAGCATACCTGCCGGGACATCTGCACGCGCACCGGTGAACCAGCAGCGGCAGAAGCGAATGGAAAACAGTCTTCGTACTGCCGTCAAGATTGTTCCATACCAGCACGACCACTCTACCCTTGCGGGCTCGCCAATCAACACCACGATGCCTGGCGCTTGTACCGCCTCTAGTCATCATAAGCCTGGCGCAGCGTACGGAGACTATGAAGGGAAGCTCGGAGGTAGCAGCACCAGCCGCGGGTCTGACAATATCTACGCACCGTTCGCTGGCAAGGTTGACTGGGAAATCGCCCGATGGGCCAAGCTACGCGGGCCTGGCTCAACCGCAGTGTCAGAGCTCCTCAGCATAGAAGGCGTAAGTCAATCATCCTCCTATCATCCCAGCAGGGCACTGACCTTATGTTTCGTATAGTTCCAGGTCCAAGAGAAACTTGGTTTATCCTATTCCAACAGCCGAGAACTGAATGCGCTAGTCGACTCACTTCCAACCAATCGGCCGCGGTTTCGCAGGGAAGAGATCGTGGTTGCAGGAGAGGCTTTCGAGGTGTACTTTCGAGACATTCTCGAGTGTCTCCGTGCCCTGTACAGTGAGCCCGAGTTTGCTCCCCATCTCGTATTCCTCCCCGAGCGCCACTACGCCGATCCTGATGAGACTGTCCGTCTCTATCACGACATGAACACCGGCAAATGGTGGTGGGCCGCGCAGGCCAGTATTCCACGCTTTTGCCGCTGGCTTCACAGCACCGGCTCACGTTGATTATTAGAGAGCACTCGATGATGACCGTGAAGGTGACACCGTCATGCCCGTTATTATTTCGTCGGACAAGACCCAAGTAACGCTGTTTCGAAACAAGTCAGCGTACTCAGTATACATCACGATCGGAAATCTACCGAAGGACATCCGCAGTAAGCCGTCACAGAGTGGGCAGGTTCTCCTCGGATACCTGCTGACCACGAAGCTTGACCACATCAAGAACAAAGCCTCGCGACGCCGTGCCGTCACAAATCTTTTCCACGCGTGCATGCGGGAGATTCTGCGGCCTCTGCGAAAGGCTGGGAAGAACGGCATACCTATGACAAGTGGAGATGGCATCACGCGGCAGGTTCACCCTATATACGCTGCCTATGTCGGAGACTACCCCGAGCAGGTTCTTGTTACCTGTGTGAAGACCGGGACTTGTCCTATCTGCACTGCGTCTCGGGATGAACTCGGAGACTTAGGTGAGGAACACCCGAAGCGCAATCTTGACGACATCCTAAGTGTACTTGCGTCAGTAAAGACCCAAACCACGGCCGAGTACGTTAAATCTTGCCAAGGCGTCGGTATCAAGCCAGTATACAAGCCGTTCTGGGAGCACTTGCCTTACTCCAACGTCTACGCCTCCATCACCCCCGACATCTTGCACCAGCTACTTCAGGGTGTCGTGAAGCACTTGGTTGCATGGGTCAAGACCGTCTACAGTGAGGACGGGATCGACGCGCGCTGCCGCCGCTTCCCAGGCAACCACAATGTGCGCCTATTCTTCAAGGGCATCACAAAACTCTCGCGTCTCACCGGTCGTGAGCATACAGACATTTGCCGCATTCTCCTGGGCATTGTCGTCGGTATGCGCCTATCTGACAACCTTCCATCCGGTCCGCTGGTACGCGCCGTGCGTGCTTTATTGGACTTCGTATATCTGGCGCAGTACCCTGTCCATAGCTCTGAGACATTGACAGCTCTCGATGACGCCCTTGCCCGCTTTCACTCCAACAAACACATCTTCGTCGATCTCGGTGTCCAAACTCAGTTCGATATCCCAAAACTCCATTTCGCGCGCCATTATCGCTACCTCATCGAGCTCCTCGGCTCACCCGACAACTTCAACACCGAGTATACGGAACGGCTGCACATCGACTTGACAAAGGATGCGTACCGCGCGACTAACCAGAAGGACGAGTATGTTCAGATGACTCTCTGGCTCGAACGCCGTGAGAAGATCTGGCGCCACAGCCGCTTTATCGCTTGGTGCGAGGCAGGTCGCCCTGCTCTAGAGGACCTCAACCCTCTTTATCGAAATCAAGAGAGCCATGTTCTCATGACTCGAGCACCATCTGTGAAAGCTGTATCATTCGATCAGCTGAGAACGGCATACGGAGCTGCACACTTCGCGGAGTGCCTCGCCCGGTATGTTCTGAACTTCAATGAACCAAGCCTATCCGACTCGCAAATTTGTGCGCAGGCAGCCGAGTTCCGCTTCCCCTTTCGCAAGGTCCCTGTCTTCCACAAGGCGAAGTTTTGGGAAGATGACTTCCCCCGATATCGGCATGCTTCGGACATGTACGACGTTGTGCATGTCACCCCGGCACGCAGCGACAAGCGGCAGCATCCTGTACCAGGCCGTTTCGACACGGTACTAGTCAACGACGGCTCTGGCGGTGCTGTCAGCGTGACCGGTGAGTGTATGCAGAGCCGCCATGCAGACCCTGTCATCTAACCTTTATGGATAGGCTATCGTGTAGCCCGCGTATGCGCCATCTTCGCTATTCCGAAGTGTTTCATCCGTGAACTCTTTCCCCATCACGAACCTCCGGACCAGCTAGCATATGTCGAATGGTTCACTCGATTCTCACGAGAGCCAGATCCCGTTCACGGCATGTACAAAATCTCACCTGACACCCGAGGAGGTCCACGGCGCGCTGCCGTCATCTCTCTGGCAAGTATTCGGCGGTCCGCACATTTATACCCCTGCTTTGGCACCGTCGCGGATGCACGTTGGTCTAGTAGTAACGTCTTAGATCTTTGTACTAATTTCTGGGTCAGTCCGTTCATGGACCGGCATGCGTACAGTACCATTGTATAGATATTGTCACGGATGTGATGGTGTTGCCCTATTTTTGGCCGATTTTTGGCTATTTTCCTTGATTAATCCAACGGGCGAGCAGCCCTCGCGCCGTCTGGAGTCCTAGCCGCCCACACTCAGCGCCTGGCCACTCAGCGCCAGCGCCCTGATGGCGCATCACCCCTAGACGCCAGCGCATCCCGCTGCGCGCTCAGACACCGCCCGGATCACCGGTCTGCCTTGCAACCGGTTCCCCGGATCGCCGAGGAGGCACTGTCATCCCCGATGACTCCCCTCGCCGAGACACGCCGAGCTGATCAGCCTGATGACACAGCCTCGGCCCGACGCAGCCTCGAGACACTGCCAGCTGACACAGCCTCGTGACACAGCCCCAGCACAGCCTCGCCGCGCAGTCCGCGTCGCAGCCTCGCTGGCTATGCTGAGCGCTGCCCATCAGCTTATGTAATCGTATAGCCTGCCCTAAAGGACTTGTAGTATATAAGGGTAGCTCCTCTCGCTCCTGTCCGTCATCTCGACCTCTTGGTCAATACGGACAGCTGAAGAAGTTGTGCGTCGCTGCGTGACTCGCTCCGCCGCGCCTTGTCGTCGACCTCCCCACTTGCCCTCCCTCGTGAAGCGTTGAGCCCTAGCTCCGCGACAGATATTGTCTCGTTCTGAGTTAATATAGTGGCCACTCAGTTGGCATTTCAGTACTCTAAGCATGTGTAATGGATACAACCTGGCGAATGAGTATAACGCAGTTGCGTGCCCGTTCATTTTCGGGCGGCTACAAGATGTCTCTCGAATACCACCACTACCTCCTCAGACAGCCTTTGCGACATGAACAGACATGGTTCAAGCGATGATATCGGTGCAAAGGGCAGCACAGTCCCTGAAAACAACCCGAGTCGTGAACGCCCCAGCCGAAAGAGTGCCGTACAGGGCTTGGAGTCAATCCATAGGTCCGTTCAGATGCTCGTCCGTCTTAATGCTGATGTTACTAGTATGGCTTTGACTTACCATGCAGCCTGCTATAGCTTATATGACTCTGGCTACCTCGATTCGCAGGTCACCGACTCCCAATACTTCGATTCGGAGCCTTGGGACACTGACGGGAGTGATGCGCACTTGGAGACTCCGAGTACCGATTGCTGCGAAGACCCCATAGAGGACACGGACATGGGCGGATCTGGGGAGCTAAGCAGGTACGTAGCCCTTTTCTCTGCTGCATCATGCGCTAACCATCGCAGCTCGCATGCTACAGGACCTTCAGCCGGTGCAGCATGCGGTGACCCCAGTAGGGAGCCGCCCGGAGACACTGTGTCGCAGAGCCTCAGGTTCAAAGTCAAGACCTCGGCAAGTCCCAAGATCGTCATAAGTTATGCAGTGCAACTGACCCGAGCATATTTACAGCCGTCTGCGACTCGCCTGCTCAAACGTGGTCGAAGCCCATCTCCGCTGCCACCGGCTCGAGAAGCACTGTCTGAGCCCGCCGAGTCTCCAATACAACCACGGCCGCTGCGCATGCTCAGAAGGCGGTGTCTACCGAAGCACCCGACTGAAGCTTTCCCTGGAACGTACGACATATATTGGGAGTTGCTTCACCAGCATGGAAACGAGCACCTGCCAGTACAAGATCTCATTGAGCAGTCCTTCCTCGAGTATATTCGGCGTTTGTACTCAAAGGAAGTGCCTGTACCTACTGAGGGACTGGAGCTCACCTTCGGACATGCAATACAGGCTGAGTAGTGCACACACCTGTTTATATCGTGTTGTAGCAGCAACAGACTCAGACGACCTCCGATTCTGAGTTACACTGACATAGTGAAATATAATGATCGTATAACTGTGCTGCCGGCGATCAGGTTGTGAAGTTAGGGTCCTCTAATGTAACTAATGCTTGTAGATTAGCACCTGTTAGCTACATTGGGCTCATGCACAAGACTAGACGTCCATTAGTACTAATTCGCGCTAAATTGTCTCGGGAGGTTTCTCCTGATGGTATGTACCCACCTAGCTTCAGTGTCTGCAGAATGTTGCTGTACTTGTATCTCGAAGTGTCTCTCATACCTAGCAGTAGTTTATGTACCTGCAGTCGTGGCAATGGTTATAGTCAGCAGCACTGCTCGACGAGTTAGCACAGATATCCTCATGTGGGCAACTTCAATGTTCAAACAAGAGTAACAACACAGCACACGAAGACTCACCAACACCACACTCAACACGCCCGAAAAGCGCACGCAATCGCACGTCATCACACCACCCAAGACGAGATGCAACCAATGGTATATATTGCTACAGGACATACATGAGAAACAGAGGTAGCATCAGCCACTGTCACGAAAACGCGCGTGCGCATGAAGAAAATGGGTATTATAGTAGTACATTACTGATATATGAACGAGAGTCTATGCAGTGCATCGACATCGTGCAGTTGCCGTGAGGTGCGTGTTGCGTGTGTGCGTGCGGGCCCTGAGTAGTAGAGATGAGGTGCGTGAACAGCGGGAGGGCGGTAGAAATACACGAGAGCAAAGTTTTTGTCGAAGGGAGGAAGCGGGGAGGGGCACGGAAGTACAGAGACAGTGGGCCGGCTACACCTTCGACGACGTCTCGAAGTAACCCGCAGGCTGCTCGACCTTCTCGACGCGGCTCTCCTCGACGCCCTCGGGGCTCTTGCGGTTCTCGGCCGCGCGGCCGGCCTCGACGAGGTCCGCGCGGTCCGCGAAGCCCTCGGGCGCCCACGTCCGGCTCGTCCACGGCTTGCACGCGGGGTCGCAGTACATCATGTCGACGCTCTCGAGGCTGAGGTCGCTGCTCTCGTAGAGGAAGAGGTAGACGACGACCGCGCCCGCGAGGTTGCACGCCGCGAAGACGAAGCCGTACCGGTACTCGATCGCGTTCGTGATGAACGGCGTGAAGAACGCGAGGAGGAAGTTCCAGAGCCAGTTGCTGCCTGCCGCGAGCGACGCCTGGTACGAGCGCGTGCGCGTCGGGAATGTCTCGCCCGTGAGGATCCACACGCCCGGCGCCCACGTCATCGCGTACCCGAGGATGAACAGGCACGCCGAGACGATCATGAGCGTGCCTGTGCTCTTGCTCTCCTGCGGGTTGTGCGCCGTGCCCGCTGCCGCGAAGACGAAGAGCCACGCCGACTGCCAGATGCCGCCGAGGATGAGCGGCATCCGGCGGCCGAACCGCTCCATGACGTACATGCCGCCGAACGTGCAGCCGAAGTTGACCGCGCCGAGGATGATCTGGGTGACGAAGGAGTCGCTGATGCCGACGGACTGGAAGATCGTCGCGCCGTACTGTAGCAGAGACGTCAGCACCGAATCATGACACTCGACAGCAAGCGGCACTCACGTAGAAGAAATAGTTGGCACCGGTGAGTTGCTGGAACATTTGCAGCGCCATCATGAGAAGGGTGCGGTAGAGCTGCTTGCGCTCGGGCTTGAAGCAGTCGACGAAGCCGGCGCGGACGGACGCCTCGTACTCGATCGCGCTGCGCATGTCCTCGAGCTCGCGGTGGATCTTCTTGTTGTGTTCGGCCTCGTCGAGCGGGATGCCGCGGGAGCGTGCGAGGGAGCGGCGCGCGTCGTCGTAGTGGCCCTTGGACGCGAGCCAGCGGGGCGACTCGGGCATGGTGAGGATGCCGAGGCCGAGGATGAGGGGCCAGAGGATGCCGATGCCGATGACGGTGCGCCACGAGCCCGAGTTCGGGATGTACCGCGCGCCGATGGAGATGCAGTACGCGACGAGGATGCCGAAGGTGATGAAGAGCTGGTATGTCGCCGTGAGAGTGCCGCGGATCTGCGGCGGCGCGGTCTCGGCTTGGTACATGGGCACCGCGGCGGACAGCGCGCCGATACCGAGGCCAGAGATGAGGCGGCCGACGGCGAACTGGGCCCATGTGTGCTCGGAGGTGATTTGGACGATGACACCGATGATGAAGACACAGCACTCGCTCGTCATGGCGCGACGACGACCGAGTGCATCGGCAATCCTTTACAAGCTGGTCAGCCACCTGCAGGCCAAGAGAGAAAAGGCGGGACGTACCTAGCACCGAGCAACGCGCCGATCAACGTACCGATCGAGAGCAGGGCGACGATGAGACCTTCACGGACGATCGAGAATTTGCATGTTGCAGAGTTCGTGTGGTCGGTACATGTCGCGAAGCGGAGGAGAAAGTCGTCCATGAGCAGGATATCGGAGATCTGGCCGGTGTCGTAACCGAAGATGAACTAGGGCATGTGGGTGTCAGTGGGCGGCACATCGGGAACGACGGTGATCGGGACTCACACCACCCATGGACGCCAACAAGGCGAGCATGATCGCGGTGTAGCCTATTGGCACACCTTGCCTGGAAACGGGCGGGCTCGTCAGGGACTAGCGTCGGCGAAATTTCGAGGCACCACACTCACACATAGAACAGAGCCATCACGACCGAGCGATCACGAGACTACGGATGTCGTGGTGGACGTTGTCGGAAGCAAAAGTCGTGCTGGAGCGAGATCGCCTGCAGCGAAGCGTGGACAAGGTCGTGAGAGGAGATGGAGTGTGAGGAGAGACGACAATCTGGGGTTCTGGAGGCGGGGAAGGCTTTATAAGGAACGGAGGGGGCCCCCTCGCAGCCGCTCCCCTTCGCTCGCTTGCGACGGCCGAGCGCACGCCCATCGCAAATTTCGGATGACATCACTTGGCCCTGGGAACATTGGAACAAGCCGTCGCAAAAGGGAATCTGGAGAGGGCAGCACATGGCTGCAGTCCGGGGTGGAGCGCGTCGGGGCCCCCCTTGCCTTCCCAACCGCGGCCGGCGGGAAGAACACCTCTGCCGGAGCTTCGTCTCCTTTGCCCGTGGAACTTTCCACCGTCGCGGAGAAATCGTTGCCGCTCGAAACACGGAAGCCGTCCGTGTCTCGCTGTCCGCCGCGCGCGCACTCGTCTCCGGTGTCTCTCTCCGGCGCGGCACTGGCGCACTGGAGAGCGTTCATGTGGAGGCCCAGTCAAGTGACAAGGAGACTCCACCAATGACGGCCAGGAGAGCGGTTGGAGCGTCGCCGACGGATCTCGTCGCAATTTTGCCTGATCGAGCGCCCCGGCGACGCCACAAAGCTGCCATGATCCGGTCCCGACGCCGGGTCTCTCGCGGGTGTCCTCTGCGCCCACCCGCATCCTGCACGTGACGAGAGCTACCAAGTCAACAACAGCAACACCGAGAACCACGACTAGATGCTCACCTGCCGAGTCCGACGAGGAGACCGAGCCCAGAGTGCGCGACGAAATGCAGAGAACGAGATCGATCTCCCGCGCGATCGGGCATAAGCGGCGATCGTCACGGCGTCACGTCACTCCTCCCCCCCTGCCGGCCGCCCTAATCGTGATGTCAGCGTCGTTCGCGCCCCCCGACACCGGCCGAACACCCTCGCGGCCGCTAGACGTGCGCTGCAGCGGCCCAACGATGTGCACTTGCCATCGGCGGCGCCTGGCGGGGGCGCAGCGGCGGGCCAGGGGACGGGTACCGCAATGCTGTGCGAGGAGGCACGCAGAGAGCCCTGACGACCGCTTCGACACGGCGCGCAAGGAATGGAAGGCCCCCGCTGCCCGCGCTTCTTCCCCGGAGGGAACTGGGGTCGTGTGGGGGGAGACGATTTGTATTTGCGAGAACGCTCTCGCGCGGCACATCGTATTTCGCACGCAGGGGGGGGGGGGGGGGGCGCTGCGCCAGGGGAACGGCCAATGGGCACCCGCGCAATGGGCGGCGAGGGCAACGCAGGATCCGAGGCGTCGACGCTGCGGCGGCGCCGGGTAAGCCCACCCGCAGATCATGACATGTCAACGAGGAAAAAAGACACACCTCGGACCGCCCCCGTGACAGACTTTTCGTCTCTGTCTCCTGACGTCTGTGCGTCCTCCGCTCCCGCACAGGTCGAGCACGTTACCTCAGCCGGCCGAAACCCAGTGTCTTGCCGCGCACAGCAGAAGGGCCTTACCCGACAAGCCCCGCAGCTTCTCGCCTTCGCGCTCTCGCCCCGCGCTTCCTTCCCCGCATGCAGGGGCACCCCTGCGAGGCCTCCGCGCAGTCCCTCCCCCCAATACCTGCGCCACATCTGCAGGCGCAGTGGCCGAGCGATGGCACCGCTCCCAAGCCCTTCGTGGCGCGCACCGGCGTGATCCGCGGCGACGCTGCCTGCACATGGTCTGGGCACCGACAGCGGGTCACGCGGACGGCGGGCCCGCACGCCGACGGCTTTGCTCGTGGCGCACGCCTGTCCTGCTAGCGAGACACGTCTATCAGACCCGGCAGCGCGGCGCAGGCACGCGTGCAGACGGGGGGTCACGGGGGCGTGCTGGGCGGAGGAGGACGCGGGCCAGAGGGCAGCGGGTCTCGGCGCCGGCTCGCGATGGATTTGTCGACCGGGGGTGCAGGTGAGTCTGCGTAGCGACTGTCCGGGTGCGTGCAGATCTTCCAACCGGCGTGCCCTTGCACGAGTCGTTGTCCGTCCCGTGCCCTTCGTTCTGCACTCCAACACAACGGCCTGTGCAGCGCTTTGCGTCCTGCAGGGGTTCCCGCGGGCTGGTGTGCGGCTCTTCGGCCTTCGTGACTTCAGCGCCGTCTCGGCTGAGTCGATGTCGGAGCAGCGCATGTGCACAGGCCTGGCACAGACCGCGTTGATGAGATTTCTCAGTTCATCGCAGCCGGAAGTGAATGCTCACCCTCGGACGCCCATGCCTCGACACCTTTCGTGGTCCGCGCACCCCGCCATCGTGTTCATCCCTGCTATTGCACCATCTGACAGCGTTCGTGTCCGTCAGTTGTTCTGCGACGCAACGGGTGTCGCGGAGCGTGGCCGTGAGGTGCAGCGCTCTCGTGGTCGCAGCGTATCTCCGCGTCCCGTATATCCCTGTGCTGCCCTAGGTGCCCAAGTGTTGTCCTTCCGTCGACAGCATAGGCTACATTGTGTAGGGCTTCGCCGTGGAGAGTGCTGGGGGAACGGCCTGAGGAGACGTCCTGAGGACATGAACCGACCGAGAACAGGTCGAGGACTGCCTGCGTTACTGCCGCCGATGGTGATCGATGTGGCAATGAGAGAGGAGAGTCGAAGGGGTGCAGCCGTGCTGAGCCGTCCTGCCAGCGCGCGAAGACTAGAGACAAGAGGAAACGAGCGGGATATCTGATAGTGCGCTTGAGGCCTGAGGATGTCCTGAAGCAGTCGCCCGCAGGTTGACGAGCACGATCTGCTCGCCGCGGACGAGGGCGCCGATCGCGTGGCCCACACGTGTGTGGAGCGCCCAATTAGGGCACGCGTGCGATTTCAGACGCGTTCTTCCACGACGCCCCCACCGCCATCTTGCCGCGACCTCCCGCCACCGCAGCCCGCACCGTCCACGAGACAGACATACACCGAGGAGGAATGGCGAGGGCAGGCGCACGCTCGCAGCGGCAGCCGTCGCAGTCGCAGCCGTCCCGTTCGCAGATGCCGCCCGCGACGCAGACCGGCCGCCGCCGGCACATCGAGGAGGAGGAGGAGGACGAGGACGGGTATGGCGAGGCAGATAACGAGGATGAGGAGGACGAGGAACGTGGCGATGGCGTGCGTGTGCTCTCTACGCGCGTTCGCCCGCGCTGACCCCCTGCAGGACCTCGAGAGGAAGGCGAACGACCTCGTCCGACTCGCGCTGTTCAACGAACAGAAGCGCATCCCGCTGAGACGAGACGAGATTTCGAAGAAAGGTGTGCTTGTATGCGCATTATTTTGGCTGTAGAAGGCCTGACACACGCTCCCGTCAGTGATGGGCTCCAAGTCGCGCCGCTTTGCTGAAGTCTACGCACGCGCCCAGGACATTCTGCAAAAAACATTCGGCATGGAGCTCGTAGAACTGCAGAACCGCGTAGAAGAGAAGGAGGCGGACAAAGAGGGACAGCAGAAGGACAAGAAGGACAAGAATGCTCCGGGGCTGAAGAAGAAAGGTGCGTGGGTCGTGGCCTACGCCGGGTGCTCTGGAGCTCACCTTCGCTGTAGGCACGCCTACAGGCACAAAGACGTACATCCTGCGGTCGAAACTTGACCCGAGACTCATCAAGGCCGCCACCACGCCAGACGCAGACATCCTCAGAATCGAGCAGGAAGACCTCGACATCGACGACGACCACGTTGTGGACGAGGACGAACGTGTGTCGCAGCCGACCGGGTCAATCATCGCGTGGGAGAGCGCAGATTCGCTTGGGCTTGTCGGGATCCTCTATGTCGTACTCTCCCTAATTCTAGTGCACGGACGCAACCTGCCAGACAGTACGTACCTCACCACAGCCGTACATCTACCCTTGCTGAACACACCCCTCAGACGACCTCAAAGCGTACCTGCGGCGGCTGCGCCTGCTTCCCAACGCCGCGCTCCCGACGACATCACGCATGGCGAGCCCGCTCCTGACGCTCGACGCCTTCCTCACGCTGTGCGTGCGGCAGGGCTACCTCGACCTGCAGCGCGTCGGCGACGCAAAGGGCGCGCCGAAGAAGCGCGGGCGCGCACCCGCCGCGACGCAGGGCGCCGGCGACGACAGCGCCGTCGTGTACGAGTGGCGGTGGGGCCCGCGCGCGCAGGCCGAGGTCGGCGAGCACGACGTCGCGCGCTTCGTCGCGGACTTTATGGTCGCCCGCGCGCGCCGCGAGGCTGCGGGCGCCGATGCGGACGAGGACGAGGACGTCGAGGACCACCCCGACGCACGCAAGATGCGCGACCGCATGATGGGCGGCATCGAGCGTGCTGCGGGGGGCAAGTTGGCGCAGTTGGCGTAGCGGTCGAGGCGCGACGTGAGTGCCTTGGGGCTTGCCAGTGCTTGATTGTGTTATATTGGCTCGGGTAATGGCTTACAGTATCAGGTCATTTGATCGTTTGTGGACACGCCTTCGTGTTATTTCCCAGGGAGGCTATAGTGCCGTGGCGTCTCCCTCGGTGGGGCGGAGGGGAAAACACTGACGACGCCGGATTCTCTAACCTTCCAACGGCAAGGCAAGCCTTGTTTCGTCTCATTGTTGAAAATGCCGCGAACGTAGGGCAATGTACACCAGAAGGTGGTAGTAAATAAGTGGGAATCATTCGACTGCGGGCCATAAAGCCCAGTGAGAACCCATTCTGTGCTCAGCCACCAGTATCCATCATCTGCTCGGTCTTGACCCAATATCTGGGGGCATACTGCAGTGGATATCAGTGTTGTGCCAGTCATTGACTAGTGAATAGGCAATGACTCAGTCAATTGACTTGACTATTGACCATGACTGGGCGGTTTCCGGGTCCTCATCGCCGCGCGAGCGGTAAAGGATGGCAGATGCCGGCTGGCTCGTCTGCGGCAAAGCTAAGACCGCGTGAGCCACGTAACAAAATCGAATAAAAACAGTAGTGTACAAAAGACTATAGTGCATCCAAATCTCCGAAGTCATCTTCACCCTCTGCATCCATGTCAAATAGATTGTGCGCCTCCATCTCGTCATTCAAGCTGCGCAGGCTGAGATTGTCCATTGTGTCATACCAATATGTATTGTTGAAATTGAAGATGTCGGCGAGGGAGCAATGCAAGGACCGATCTGGCCGTTCAGTAGGTCCATATTCAGTGCCAGCATGGGATTCTGCTGACTGCTCGGCCATTGAACAAGCAATATTCTGCATCGAAGGCCGGGGCTAAAGCTTGGCACGAGTTCACCTGCAGATCGACCCGGACCCGCAGATGCAGGTACCTGGCACCGGGTTACCTCGACCTGGCTCTGCGCGGATCCTTTCCCACGGATCACCCATACCCGCGGGTCACATACCTGTGGGTCAGCAGGTCACCTGCAGGACGGTCGTTGGCGCTTGCGCGAATCCACCACGAATCCGCTGCGAGTCTGCACGTATCCAATGCGAGTTCATGCGTCACTTCGACAGTAGCAGTAGACAGATTATATTTTTATTTTATTTTATTTTTTTTACAATAACTCATCGTCAGAAAGACTGTTCAAAGCTGGCATACTACCTTCCGAGCTGTCGTCTTCAGCAGCAGTAATAGGCGAGGCCTCGTCTGGTGTTGTATCGACGACTACGCCACTAGGTTCGACAAAAGTCTGAATATAATCAGAATACCATCCATAAATAATGTAGTAGAACTTATCTGTCACGGAGCTAGGGCTCAACGCTACACGAGGGAGGGCGGATGGGGATGATGACGACAAGGTGCAGTGGAGCGAGTCACGCGGCGACGCACAACTTACGCAGCTGTCCGTATTGACCAAGTTGTATTAGCGTTGTATGCTACAGTACAAACGACGGGCTTACCTGTTCGTATTGACCAAGAGGTCGAGATGACAGACAGGAGCGAGAGGTGCTACCTATATATACTACAAGAGTTCAGGGCAGGCTGTATGGTTACGTAAGCTGATGCGCAGTGCTCAGCACAGCCGGTGAGGCTGCGATGCGGACTGCGCGGCGAGGCTGTGCCGGGGCTGTGTCATGAGGCTGCGTCGGGCCGAGGCTGTGTCAGCAGGATGACAGCTCGGAGTGTCTCGGCGAGGGGAGTCATTGTGGATGACAGTGCCTCCTCAGCGATCCGGGGAGCCGGTTGCAAGGCAGACCGGTGATCCGGGCAGTGTCTGAGCGCGTAGCGGGATGCGCTGGCGTCTAGAGGTGATGCGCCATCAGGGCGCTGGCGCTGAGTGGCCAGGCGCTGAGCGTGGGCGGCTAGGACTCCAGACGGCGCGAGGGCTGCTCGCCCGTTGGATTAATCGAGGAAAATAGCCAAAAATCGGCGAAAAATAGGGCTGCACCGTCACATCCGTGACATTACTTCCCTCCTAAAACCGAGCGTCCTCGCGAGGTCGTTAGATGTGGTGCCCCTCCTCCCAGTCGAGATCAGCCTTAGTGCGATCAGAGGCAGAAAGGTGAGAGACGTCGACTTCGGTGACGAACGGGCGAAAAGAGGCGGCGAGGGCTTCGACGGCAGTGGCAGCGAGCTTGCGGGGTGCTTCCGGATTTTCGCGATGGAATTTGTTGACCAGGGCCTTGGTGTGCTTGAGGTTGTCTGCCTTTTCCCACGTGTCGCCAGCTTGGCCGTAGCCCTTCCAGCGGACCTTGTACTGCAGTTGGCGGCGGTATATGCGGCTGTCGAGGATCTTTTCGACAACGTATTCTTCCTCGCTGGCAACCTTGACAGGTTTGGGAGGCAGGGGCTTCTCGACGCCCTGATCGTGCCACGGGCTGAGGCGGTTGACATGGAAAACCGAGTGGAATTTCAGCCAGCTCGGGAGCTCGAGCCGATAGTCCAGATCGCCAATCTTCTCTAGAACCTTAAACGGACCCAGCTGGCGGGGGCCGAGCTTGGGCGAAGGCTGATCGATGCTGAGGTCCTTCGTGCTGAGCCAAACCTGATGGCCGATCTTAAAGGAGTGGGCGCGTTTCTTCGCGGCCTCGTATTCCTCTTTCATGCGGGCTTTGATTAGGCGCAGGGCAGCCTCGGCCTCTCTGCAGATGTGAGCCATGCGCTCTAGGTGCTCATCGAGGGCGGGAACCTTGGTGTGTTTGCCGGCCGGGATCGTGAAGTCCGGTGTGTAGCCATAAACAATCTCGAAGGGCGTGCGCTCAGTGGCACTGGACACGTGTGAGTTCAGGGTGAACTCGGCCATCGGGAGCCAATCGATCCAATCATCTTGGCACTGGGAGATGAAGAGACGCAGGAATTTCTCAACTTGCTGGTTCTTGCGCTCGACCTTGCCGTTGCCTTCGGGGTGATACGCTGTGGTGAGGCCGGTAGCGATGCCGAGGCACTTGTACAGCGCTCGCATGTACTGGGCTGCAAACTGGGGTCCACGATCAGAGAAGATCTTGCGTGGGAGGCCGTGAAGGCGAAAGATGTCGGTGTAGTGGACGTCGCCCATCCCGGCGGCGGTGACCGTCGAGTCAACCGGCACAAGGTGGCACTGATCCGAATAGTGGTCCACGTAGCCCGCGATCGAGTCCTTTTTGGTCCTGGCGCCGCGTGGGAGCTGCGTGATGAGATCCACGCCAACATGTTCCCAGGGCCCTGAAGGGACATCGTGGGGCTGTAGAGTGGCTTTCGGATGTGGGGCGGACTTATACCGTTGGCATTGATCGCAGCCGAGCACGTAGCGGCTAACGTCGGTGGAGATGCGCGGCCACCAGTAGTACCGAGAGACCAATTCGAGGGTGGTGTGCTTCTCAGAGTGGCCGGCAGTCGGCGCGTCGTGGCAAGACTTGATGACATCGTTGCACAGCGCAGCACTGTTTGGGACATAGACTTTCCTGTGGTAGTACAGAAGGCCGTTGTCTTCTTCCCATTCGAGAACACCGTTGTGCAGCTTGCGGGGCCCCTTGGTCCGGAGAATCTGCAGAGCGTCTGCGACTTCCTTTTCCTTTTCGGAGTAGTCGCGAATGCGCTTCTCGAGAGGGGAGGGGTTTGCGAAAGCTACCGTGGCGGCTATCTTAAACAGCTCTGGCTTCAATACTATCTGCAAGCGGTTGTCTTCTTTGTCAGAGACATGCAGCGAGGAAGGCCAGGAGAGCGGGTCAGCGAGGAGATGTGTCTTGCCAGGGCGATGGATGATGCGGAAGTCGTACTCGGCGAGGTAGAAGGCCCATCGGGCTTGGCGCCGTGTGAGATTCTGCGCAGGCTTCCAGTACTGGGGATTCTGATGATCGGTCCAGATCTCAAAAGGCTCCGGGAGGCCTTCGAGGAACTGGTGCCAGTCCTTGAGAGCTTCGATGATTGCAAGCATCTCGCAGTCCCAGATCTCGTAATTCCGCTCGGCGGGGCTTATGGTCTGCGAGCGATACGCGATTGGGTGCCAGAGACCATCTTCAGGGTTGCGTTGGCCTATGACTCCTCCGGTGGCGTAGCCAGAAGCATCGGTCTCGACCCGAGTCGCCCGATCAATACTCCACATGGCAAGCACGGGCTGAGTCGTGAAAGCGCGCTTGAGCGTCTCGAAGGCTTCTGCCTGTGCGGGACCCCAATTAAACGGAGTATCCTTCTTCGTCAGATCGTGCAGTGGGCGGCAGATCTTTGAGAAGTCTTTGATGAAACGGCGATAGAAGTTGGCAAACCCGACAAAGCCTCGTACGTCTTTGAGGTTCTTCGAAGTCGGCCACTCGGCTATAGCCTTAACCTTTCCGGGGTCCATGCCGACTTGTCCTTCGCTGATGAGGAGCCCAAGATATTCGATCTCTGAGCGCTCGAACTCGCACTTTTCGGGCCGAAGGCACAGATCGTATTTGGCGAGGCGTGCCAGGACTTCGTGAACAATCTTCCGATGTGAAGCGAGATCGTTCGACCAGATGAGGATGTCGTCGAGGTAAACTGCGACCTTGCTTTCGGCGATGAGGTTGGCGAAAATGTGGTTCATGAGGGCCTGGAACGTAGTGGGGCTGTTGCACAGACCGAAGTACATGACTCGGGGTTCGAAGAGACTGCGGTTGGTGATGAAGGCGGCTTTCCACTCATCACCTTCCTTAATCCGGACGTTGTTGTAACCCCAACGGACGTCAAACTTGGTGAAGATCTTAGCGCCCTGGAGCTTTCCGATGATGTCGGAGGCAAGCGGAAGGGGGTAGCGATTCTTCACGGTGATGTCGTTGAGCTTGCGGTAATCCTGGATGAACCGGAGCTTTCCGTCCTTTTTCTTGATGAAGAAGACAGGAGAGGCGATCAGAGACTTGCTGGGGACGATATAGCCCTTGGCGAGTGCGTCGTCGATGAACCGTTGTAATTCTTCATTCTCGATCGGGGACATGGGGTAAACCTTCGATTTGATCGAGGCCGGGGCATCCGGAACGAGATCTATCGCGTGATCCCAGGGCTGGTGCTTTGGAAGGCGGTGCGATTCCTCTTCAGAGAACACTTTCCTGTGTCAGTGGTACTCCTTGGGAACCAGCTCTTCCTACGTCTTGGCGTATTTCTCGCGATTGGCTTCGACAGCGATCGCTTGCAAGTAAGTGTAGCCGGCAAGGATCCAGACTTCGTCCTTGGCGTCCTCAACAATGCCTGCTCGAAGCCATTCACGGCGTTCGGAGCGGTTGGCGTCAATCTGATGGATACCGAAAACCGGGGTGTCCTCAGCTCCGCCACGGAGCTGAAACTGGACATCTCCCGTTTCCCAGTTGATGTTCGGATTCCATTTCTTGAGCCTCGGAAGTCCGAGGATGACGTCCTCCGGACCGATGTTCGTGACAAGAAACTCCTCCTTAAACGTGTAAGAACCCACAGTGAGCTGGAGTCTGGCACGGCGTGTGATAGACCCTGCTTCATTCTTAGTTCCGTCGATGTTGTACAGCGTGATCTCCTTCTTGAGCGGTACCGTGAGGATTTTGTGCTGCTTACAGAAATCCTCGTGGATGAACAACGAAGTTGCACCAGAGTCAATCATTGCAGGCGTGCAAATAGTTTTATTAATTCCGGTGAGCTTTATTGGTACACGATAGTGATTCGAAAAGGGGTCTAATACTGATATGGTACACGAGCGGATGGTATCGGAAGTGTCCTGTGGTTCTAACGAAGGCACCGGAGTTGAATCCGGGCTTGACAAAACGGTGACCAACGATGCAGCGTCACTCCGGCCCCTTAAGCAAAACCCCCGAGCTGCTTTTGTATCAGAGCCAGCTGATCGCGGAGGGCGGCGAGTGCGGCGGCTTGGTCGTCAGACGAGCTGCCAGAAGACGAGGAGGCCAGAGACGAGGTATCCGAAGACGAGGCGTGAACGGCGGCAGTAGCGGGGGCACTTCTCGGCTTGCCCTCGAGGCAAGCGCGACAGACGCGGGACCAGTGACCCTTCTTGCCGCAGTGGTTATAAACTGAGTCGCGGTGAACTGGGTCCGTGGACTTGTGGGGCTTCGAGCCGCAGACCTTGCAGCGATCCTTCATGACGGCGTCGAACTGGCGCTTGAGATCTGTGCCAGTGAGCCCCTTAAACAGCTCGTCGATGTTTGCGGCGTCGATGTCCATCGCGTTCGGGTCACGGAAGGCGCGCGTCGACGAGCTAGCCGGAGTTGAGGACGTCTTGCCCTACTGCGCCAAGAGGTCTTGCGAAAGCTTGTCCTTTGACCGGTCGACGGCGAAACCAGCATTCTTGAGCTCGTCGTACGTTTCGGGGCCTTTGCCGGTGCTGGGGTTAACCATGTACGAGATTCGCTCGAGATAGTCCTTGTTGAACTTCGTCCATAGCCGGGTCACCAGGTCCTCCGGAGTGAGCTTCGTGCGACCGGTGAGGACTTGGAACTCCACAAAGAACTCCGCAAACCAACGATTGCCTTGCGTACATGCCTGCAGCTTGCTGAGAGCCTCAGCCTTCTCGTCGACAGGTTCAAATCGGTTCTTGAAAGCCTCCCAGAATTGAGCGCGAGAGCCCCCAAATAATCGAGTGCCGTCTGCTGTGCCCATTCAGCGGCTTCATCCTGCATGAAGGAGAGAGCGCCAACGATCCACTTTTGGCTGTCTACCATGATCTGTCTGATTGCCGGGTCTCGTTCAAGGTTGCCGTTGACATCGTGCTTGCCGAACTTTTCCGGTTGTCCATCAGCATAGATGCGATAGGCAGCACAGAAGAGGCCGGCCGTATCAGAGCCTTTCCCTCTGAATGGGACGGGCTTCTCAATGAAGGGCAGTTTGTAACCCTGCGGGTTACCCACAGACACTTTCTCTTGGACTTTCTCCTCACGGACATTTTGTCTTGGACGTTTCTCCCCCTTTTCCCCTCCTTTTCTTCTCACTTGCCTTTTTCATATGAGCGCGCCACCAGGTGGGCGCTCTTCCGCTTTCGGACATTGGCCTCAGATATCTCCAGTGCTTCGCGTGCGCGCTGCCCAGAGGCCGCACGCCCTCTACCTTTGTTCCTTACTTCTACCCTCACGGAACGAAGGTATGCATAGTCTATCCTCACCAGTATTTTAATTTCTGACTTCTATCCTCACGGAACGAAGAATAAACATTGTTCCCGTTCTTTCCTCGTCCGAATTTAGTGTTCTCGTCCGCACGTCGCGGCCGGGTTCCACAGTTCTTTGTTCGCGTTGACCGTTGCGTTGACCATTGTCCAATTGGCGCCAATAGTCTGGGCCAGAGTGTTAACCGTGTTTGTGAGCTGCGTCATCGCCTGGGCCATTTGCAGGAGTGCAGCAAAAACAGGGTCGGGAGGCGCTGGACCGGGCAGCGCTCCACCGGGAGTGCTTGACATGTTGAGGGTACGGGGAGTGTTGGCTCCTAAGTGAGCACGAGAGAGATTGAACGGAGAGCGAGCGGGTTCATGGTCGGAGAGGACGGAACCGAGTGATGTCCTGGAAGACGAGTGGTGGCTGCTGCCCGGGGGACTGTGGTCGGGAGTATTCGGAGTAGTGGCAGAAGCGTGGGCAAATTTTAGCCGTTGCACGAACCGAGGGCGCTTGAATTGGATTTCCCGAGTGCTCGGCGGGAGTTGTGGGGCTGGTGGAGCACTTTCTCGATGTGGGCAGGGCTGCTCATCACAGAGAGCGAACTCCCAGTCTTCCCCTCGGTCAATGAGGTGACTATCACGGACTGTACGATCCTCGAGATTTCACGCAAAGAAATGCGGTCGATTTGAACAGCCGGAATCCAGAGCGACACGAGATGTATTTTTGTAAACTACTCAAAATATCCGGCCCAGTACACAATGTCTAATTCTCCCACGATGCGGCAGAAGTTGCGCCTTAAACCGATGAACGAAATGTCACCAATTTGAGCTAGTCCAAGCTCGTATTGATGCCACTCCTTAAACGTGGTGGTGGGAGCGAGGTGGCTGAGTTTGGCATGAATTTGATGGAGTCGCTCGAGTAGCTGGCAGATGCCGTGCGCGTGGTTGCTGTTGACGAGGTGGAAGAGGTCGACTTCCTTGACGGCCTTGAGACGCTTGATGGTGGCGTCGAGCTTAGGCGTGAAGATGCCAACGAGATCGATGGGGGAGTACTTAGGAATGTCAATGCCGACGGGCTTGCAGGTGATGGGCTCGTACGTCGGGGCAGTGTTGAGGCGCTTTGCCAAACTGAGCTTCGAGGAGGAGGTTGTCACGGATGTGACGGTGCTGCCCTATTTTTCGCCGATTTTTGGCTATTTTCCTCGATCAATCCAACGGGCGAGCAGCCCTCGCGCCGTCTGGAGTCCTAGCCGCCCACACTCAGCGCCTGGCCACTCAGCGCCAGCGCCCTGATGGCGCATCACCCCTAGACGCCAGCGCATCCCGCTGCGCGCTCAGACACTGCCCGGATCACCGGTCTGCCCTGCAACTGGTTCCCCGGATCGCCGAGGAGGCACTGTCATTCCGGATGACTCCCCTCGCCGAGACACGCCGAGCTGATCAGCCTGATGATACAGCCTCAGCCCGACACAGCCCCGAACATTGCCAGCTGACACAGCCTCGTGACATAGCCCCCGCACAGCCTCGCCGTGCAGCCCGCGTCGCAGCCTCGCTGGCTATGCTGAGCACTGCCCATCAGCTTAGGTAATCGTACAGCCTGCCCTAAACACTCTGTAGTATATAAGGGTAGCACTCCTCGCTCCTGTCCGTCATCTCGACCTCTTGGTCAATACGGACAGGTAAGCCGTCGTATGTATTAGTTACTATTTCAATGTTAACTTGGTCAATACGAACAGCTGTACAAGTTTGTTCGTCGCCGCGTGATACGCTCCGCTGCGCCTCGTCGTCGACCTCCCCATTCGCCCTCCCTCGTGTAGCGTTGAGCCTCTGCTCCGCGACAGAGGTGGCTACGGCGGCCTGGACTTCTTGCGCTTCGCGTCGGCGCTGCTCGCGGATGCGGTTGCCTACGCGCTGTTCGGCTTCACGAGCCTCGCGGACGGCAGTCCAGTTGATGGAGGGAACGGAAGGCGGGGGCGTCGGGAGCATGGAGATGTACTTGATGACTGCCTTGACTTTGCAGTCTGTCCACTTGACAGGGTTGCCGGCCTCGTGACGACGTTGGAGGCGGTTGAAGATGCGCTGGGGGATGTGGTCCTTGAGCTGGATGTCTTTCGGCACTGCAAAGCAAGGGCCTTAGCAACGTGTACGGAGTAAGCAGGCTGCTTGACTATGATGTACTCACTTTAATCGAAGGGGATAAACTTTTTTAAACGGGGTTTGGGGGACGGTAGGGAAAAATGCCTAGGACACCCAAAAGATCTCAACCTAATGTCGCGGAGCGAAGGCTCAACGCTACACGAGGAAGTACAAATGGGGAGGTCGACGAGATGGTGCAGCGGAGTGGGTCACGCGGTGATGAACGGTTTGTGCAACTGTCCGTATTGACCAAGGTGTATTAGCACTAGTAACTACTGTACAAACAATGGGCTTATCTGTCTGTATTGACCAGGAGGTCGAGATGACGGACAGGAGCGAGGAGTGCTACCCTTATATACTACAGGTCCTTTAGGGCAGGCTATACGATTATATAAGCTGATAGGCAGTGCTCAGTATAGCCAGCAAGGCTGCGACGTGGACTGCGCGGCGAGGCTGTGCGGGGACTATGTCACGAGGCTGTGTCAGCTGGCAGTGTCTGAGGCTGCGTCAGGCCGAGGCTGTGTCATCAGGCTGATCAGTCTTGGCGTGTCTCGGCGAAGGGAGTCATCGGGAATGACAGTGCCGCTTTGGCGATCTGGGGAACCGGTTGCAGGGCAGACCGGTGATCCGGGCAGTGTCTGAGCATGCAGCGGGATGCGCTGGCGTCTAGGGGTGATGCGCCATCAGGGCTCTGGCGCTGAGTGGCCAGGCGCTGAGCGTGGGCGGCTAGGACTCCAGACGGCGCGAGGGCTGCTTGCCCGTTGGATTAATCGAGGAAAAATAGCCAAAATCCGGCGAAAAATAGGGCTGCACCGTCACATCCATGACAAAGCTCAAGTGCAAGGTCGGAAATCGCATTCACGAGTTGTGGCTGCACAATGTAGCGCACGTCCCCGGCGCACCTCACAATTTATTGTTACTTACGCTGTCCTGCATCAAACTTGTTTGACACAAGAACATAAGGAAAATGCTGAAAGGGTACAGCCTACTCGCAAGCGCCTACTTAGTATACTCCAGTCAAGACAGAAAGGGAAGACTTTCTATGGGATTATACAGGCACCAAGGCACCGGAATCACTGCATAAACACATCCCAATCACCAAATGATCGAGTACGATCAACTGCACTAGCCTCGATCACAGGGCCACCAATTACGATCAAGCGATCGAATACTCAAGCCTCGATTGCACAGTCCCCTGAAACGCGATCATAGAGTAAAGGGTGCACCTCAGAAGCTGGAAAGTGACTCATCGCCAAGCCATATGAGTCAGAAAAGAAGGAAATTAGGGTATAGAATGACTAAAGGCTCAATCAGCATGACAGATCATTAGCTGATTAATTATGGAGCTACTCTTCTCTGTGACTAATTGGAAGAGCATGGGAGCTCAGCCAATCAGGGTTGCACGATCATGTATCCCATAAGGAAATTTCAAATATATCTACCACAGTCTATATACAGCAATAGATAGCCCACTTAATACCAATCCAAATTTCCCCAAAGCAGAGCTCTCAAAGTGTCGGAGCTGGGATTGGCTTCCTGAGCAAACCCGTTACTCAGTATTCAGAAGTATGTATCAGAGGCACGGAAAGCCTACTGACAAGAGTTATTTAGTACCCAGAAGGATCATACCTGGAGAAGAGTTCAAGGACTTCAACTGGAAGTCAATGCCCATAATAACTGCAGAGCAATAAGCATCGAGGCTATTGCTTGAGTTATTTCTCCCATCCCAACATCCTGCATATTCTCAAGACTCTGAGGATAAGCCTTGTCACTCCCACACACTACCCTACAACCCCCAACGAACGACTGGAAACCCTCCGATCCAAAGTTGCGATCCGAGAATCCAGGCGGTTTAGCAAGAATGTTGACCACGGCCTAACCACCCAACCTCAACACTTCCTAATCACCGCAAAAGAAGTGTCATTACAATGCGTGCTGATGACGCACACTGTTGGTACGTAGGTGGGAAGGGCACTTCGACCGTGTACAGTCCAGAGAGCAAAGTTTTGATGGTCGGACGCAAGCTTGAGGGACCGGGACAGCTGTACCAGTTGTCCGTAGCGGCAGAACTGGTGGATCAGGCGAACATAGCTGTTCTGGGCAAGCGTACCTGGGAGGAGATGCACCAGATTCTTGGACATGCCCACGTGGCCTCAATCAAGAGACTCTGCTTCGGGCTTAGCCGACGGAGTTAATGTCGACATGACATCAGACCATCAATTCCGGCACGAGTCTTGCGTGCGCGCGAAGCAACACGTCCAGCTGTTCCCAGACCAAGCTACTCGTACCCTGGACAAGCTCAAAGTAGGGGAAATCGTGGCTAGCGACACTTGGGGGCCTGCCCAGGTGAGATCCGTCCACGGTTTCTACTACTACATGTCAATGACTGACCTGAAGTCTCGGTTCTCGGACGTCTATTTCAGCACGCAGAAATCAGTGCCCGCGAAGATGGCGCTGACCGAGTTCAGGGGGCTGATCCAGAGGATAAGCAGAACTGGGAGCTCCATTATGTGCTTGAGGATTGATAATGCTACTGAATTTATTAATAACAAATTTCTACAGTACTGTAAATCCCAAGGCATAGTGGTAGAAACAACGGCACCTTATTCACCTGCCCAAAACGGTGATGCTGAGCACCTCAACCGTACCCTCCTCGAGAGCGCGCGCGCAATGTTACTCGCGGCAGAGCTGCCACAGAAATTCTGGCCGGAAGCCGTAACTTACGTGTGTCTGATTAAAAACTGCCTCCTGCATGCTGCCCTCAAGGGGATGACGCCATACCAAGCGCTTACAGGCAAAAAGCCGGACCTGTCGCTGCTACACGAATTCGGATCGAAGTGCTGGCTTCTGAATCAGAGTGGCAACCCTGGGAAACTCAATGCCAAATCGAGACCGTGCATATTCTTAGGGTTCGTGACCGATTCGAAGGCGTTTCAGTGCTGGGACATAGGTAAAAATACATTTGTAAAGTCCCAGAACGTTGTCCTTGCTGCACGGAAACGTGAGCAAGAGGTCCTGCTACCTCCCCCAGAAGCGCGCCTGAGGGGAAGAGTGCAGATGCTAGCAGTCACGCTTCTGAAGGGCAAGGAGCAGCAGCTGAGGCCCTGGCCGATCCGAGCGATCTGAGCGCCCAAAAATTGTCAGCGGCCGAGGGTTCAGGGGGAGTGCCTAATGGCAAGCCAGCTCAGCCAGAGGCACCCACTGGTGTGCGGCCTTCTATACAAGAGGTAAGCGCACGTTTGCATTCAAAACCTCCCGTAGATTACTTGCGAATGCATAATCGACAGGTCCGAGGGCCGCGGCAACCTAAGAGCACTGAGGAGGATACACCGGCAGACACTGCAGCTGAGCCTGATGCGAGCTCAGAGAGCGATGACGTCGTCGAGTATGCATACCTTGGGGCAGATCTGGCCGATGACGATCTCTGATCGAATTGTGATGCGCTCAAGCACCCAGACGCTGCGCGATGGCGAGAGGCCATGCAGCGTGAATACGACCAGCTAACCAAGCTGGGGTGCTGGGACTTAGTGGACCTACCAGCCGGGTGTAAGGCCATAGGCTGTAAGTGGGTCTATCGCATTAAATGCCATTTTCCGGGTGTGACCGTCAAATACAAGGCCAGACTTGTGGCGCAAGGGTTCTTGCAGGTACCGGGCGTCGACTACGACGAAACCTACGCACCGGTGATGCGGCCCGAGTCGCTACACATCCTCGCGGCTATTGCCGTCATCCTCAATCTCGAGTGGGACATTGAGGACGCTGTTGGGGCATACCTCAATAGTAAATTGAAGCTCACTATTTACATGAGGCAGCCCGAAGGTGTCACAAATGTGACAGCATAGCCCTATTTTCCGCCGATTTTTGGCTATTTTCCTCGATTAATCGAATGGGCGAGCAGCCCTTGCGCCGTCTGGAGTCCTAGCCGCCCACGCTCAGCGCCTGGCCACTCAGCGCCAGCGCCCTGATGGCACATCACCCCTAGATGCCAGCGCATCCCGCTGTGCACTCAGACACTGCCCGGATCACTGGTCTGCCCTGCAACCGGTTCCCCGGATCGCCGAGGAGGCACTGTCATTCCTGATGACTCCCCTCGCCGAGACCCTCCGAGCTGTCATCCTGCTGACACAGCCTCGGCCCGACGCAGCCTCGAGACACTGCCAGCTGACACAGCCTCGTGACATAGCCTCAACACAGCCTCGCTGCGCAACCCACGTTGCAGCCTCATTGGCTATGCTGAGCACTGCCCATCAGCTTAGGTAATTGTACAGCCTGCCCTGAAGACTCTGTAGTACATAAGGGTAGCACTTCTCGCTCCTGTCCGTCATCTCGACCTCTTGGTTAATACAGACAGGTAAGCCGCAATCTGTATTCTTTACTTACATTCAATAATAACTTGGTCAATACGGACAGCTGAATAAGTTGTGCATCGCCGCGTGACTCGCTTCGCTGCACCTTGTCGTTGTCATCCCCATCCACCCTCCCTCGTGTAGCGTTGAGCCCTAGCTCCGCGACAGAAGGCTTCGACCATGGTTCTGGAGGCGTCTGCAAGCTCAATCCTGCACTGTACGGCCTGAAGCATTTCAGACGCGAGTGGAACCTTCTCTTGGATGAGTTCCTGCGCGGAATCGGTTTTCGGGCATCTAGCGTAGATCCCTGTGTATACCTCCAGATCGACGAGGGATCCCCAACCTTTCTAGCTGTCCATGTCGACGATTTCTCCCTATTTGCCAAAACGAGAGAAATTATGGGCAAACTCAAAGGGGAAGTCAGTTTGAGGTTTGAGATGACTGACCTCAGACCGGTCTGGCAAATTCTCGGCTATGAGGTCATACGCGAACGCGACCATAGGACACTGATGCTCAGGCAAGCCGCCTACATCAGGAAAGTCCTAGATCGGTTCAATATGGCCGATAGCAACCCCGTGTCCATGTCTATGGACCCTAACACGCGGCTGCAAAAGACTTCCGACGCGTCGCCGCCCAACTTTCCATATCGGAAAGCTGTTGGCTTGCTCATGTACGCCGCTGTGGGCACACAGCCGGATATCTCATACGCGGTACAGACACTCAGCCAGTTCTGTGAGCAACCCTCTACCACACACTGGACTGCGCTAAAACGTGTATTGAGGTATCTGAAGGGCACGGCAGAGTGGGGGATTATCTACAAGGCCCCTGGAAGCCAGACTACACCCATCGAAGTGGTCAGGTACTCAGATGCCGACTGGGGAGCCAATCCGGATGACCAGAAGTCCATATCCAGATATGTCTTCCTGCTCGGCGGCACCCCCGTCTGCTGGGCGTTGCGCAAGCAGAAGTCAGTGGCACTGTCGGGCATGGAGGCCGAGTACATGGCTGGCTCCACTGCTGCCTCCCAGGCACTCTGGTGCTGGATGCTACTCGAGGAGCTCGGATTCGCACAGCTGAACCTGACACTACTCTATATGGACAACCAGTCGGCACTGGCGCTTGCTCGGAACACCGGTACCCAGGGCCGCGTGAAGCACATTGACATCTGCTATTATTTCCTCTGAGATAAGATAAGCTCGAAGGAAACCAGCGTCGCGCACTGCCCTGGGGAGGACAACCCCGCTGACATTTTTACCAAGCCACTGGTGCGGCAGAAGTTCGAACACTTCCACACAATGCTTGGCATGTCGGCATCGAGGGGGAGTGTTGAAGAGCGGGTGTGAGACCGACGGGCGACATGCGCGGGTGGGCACGCACCTGTCAGACCCCTGACACCGCAGACCCGGAAGACTCTGTGCCGTGCGCGCAGGCTGCCCCACACCTTCTGCTTGGTAGACACGTTCTACTGCGCCACTCTTACGTGAGCTTGCTGCTCAAGACAGCGAGCGAATATTCTAGATATTATATGTCATTTTCTGTAGTTTTCCTCAAACATGTATGTAGCTAGAGTATAAATACAGGGTCGAGGACACCGTCCCCGTCGTCCTCGTCTGTTCACTCGTCTTTACCTGCGCGAACAAGTTTTATTGATCCTTCTACTCTACTACAAGTAAGTCTATATAATTTTAACAGTCCATGACTCGACACGACGCACTATCCTAGGACATGGCTCGCCTCCCAGAGGCCCTCGCCGCGCTATATTCCGGACGTGGTACACCAAATTTCGGGCCCCTCCGGCGCGCTATCCGCGGACGTGCGCTGGCCGGAGCTTCCGAAGTCCTCTTGCATGTCCCCTTGGACGTTGGGCAGTCGAGTGCAAGGAGGGCGTGGCTTCCGTTGAAGTGATCACGGCAAGTCGCGTTCATTGACCGCACTCTCCTCGAGTGTGCCAGGTTCGAGGGCTCGAGGACCGTCAAAGCTTCAGCGTCGCCCGCACTCCACACCCGTGTCCTGCTCTAGGCTGCTCGCGGACATGCCACGCCGCGAAGCGCCGCCATCACAGCAATGCTGCAGTGGTACTTCTTCGGCTCCCAGTGTGGAATGTCGTCGTGGTACGCGCCCGCCTCCCATGCCTCGGTCTTCGCCTCCGCCTGTCTCGACGTCGGCTCTCAGAACCTCGCGCTCTGCGCCAATACATATTTGCCAACGCTGATATATCGGAGGCCCAGCTGAACTGGGACAGAGGACATCGAACAACGGCATGCATTCTCCTGAGCCTGCAAGATGCACTGAATGTAGCCGTTCCCTTCCTGACACATTATTCTCTGTAACATACATTAGCCTGGTGTTCATGCGATAGGCAAATGACAATGAATATCTGCGGCATGTACTCACCCGAAAACGTTCACGAGCACATGTCCACCAAAGGGCTGGATGTGCCAATTCAACATCCGCGAAGCGACGTCCAGACTGCATCGTTCTCCCCGTCTTGAAGAATCGAGCGGGGGTGAGATGCGGGAAACGAACGATAGATATTCGACGAGATGTAACTAGGATTTTATACATTTTCTTGTAACTACTAGAAAGGAAATGAAATGTGGGTTTTGAGTTATTACAAAGGCGGAAGACTCAGATAAGATAAAGTGGATCGGAATGAAGATAAGGAAATGGAGATTACTACCGACGGGTGCCTTTTATGGCATGCCGCCCTGCGTCTGAGGTGGGTCACCTCGGCGGCGCCTCGGGATGACAACACTCCCCCTCAGCGAGCGACGAGCTGAGCGAGTTCGAGCTGCTTGAGATGCGTCGGCTTGGCGAGTGCTTTGGTGAGCATGTTGGCGCAATTGTTGGCGGAGGCGCAATGCGTGATGTCGATGTCGCCGTCCTTGACGCGTTCGCGAATGAAATGATGGCGAATGTCAATGTGCTTGGAGCGCGCGTGAAATTGACTGTCGTGCGCGAAAGTGATGGCGGCTTGATTGTCGGTGAGGATCGTGGTAGCGGTGTCGCCGAGGATACCGAGTTCGGCGAGGAGGCGGCGTAGCCAGATGGCCTCCTTGGCTGCGTGCGAGAGGGCGATGTACTCCGCTTCCATCGTGGAGAGGGCGACCGTGGCTTGCTTCTTTGAGGACCAACTGATGATGCCGCCGGCAAGCTTGAAGGCGTAGCCGGACACAGATCGGCGGTCGACCAGGGACTGTGCCCAGTCTGCGTCCGAGTATCCAATCAGATCTTGATCGTCGGGACCGTAGGTGATGCCGAGGTCGAGTGTGCCCTTGAGATAGCGAAAGACGTGCTTGACCGCTGTCCAGTGAGTGTTGGACGGTCGAGAGGTGAACTGGGAAAGTGCTTGAACAGCGAAGGCGATGTCGGGGCGTGTACCGACAGCGGCGTACATGAGGGAACCGATGGCGGCGGCGTAGGGCACATCAACGGGCATCTCGTCTTCGGAGATCGGCCCAAGCTTGATGTTCGGGTCAAGTGGCGTCGAGACCGGATTGCAGTCTTGCATGCCGAAACGCTCGAGAATGAGCTTGATGTAGTGCGACTGCTTGATGGTGAGCGTGCGAGCGGCGCGGTCGCGAATGGCCTGAATGCCGACGAAAGTGGTGAGCGCGCCTGAGGTCGTGATGGCGAAGTGAGCAGCGATATCGGCCTTGAAGTCGTTTAAGGCAACGCGCTTCCCAAAAAGAGTAGTGTCGTCGACATGAAGGAGTGCGAGCGTTAGAGCGTCGGAGCGTTTGAAGTAAACGCACGGATCGGCCTCGGAGCGAGTGAATCCCATCAGATTGACGAGAACGTGGTTGAGGACGTTGTTCCAGGCGCGTCCGGCCTGCTTGAGACCGTACAGAGCCTTGCGCAGAACATAGACTTGGCCAGAGTTGTCGTCGTAGCCGAATGCCTGACGCATGTAGATGGTCTCCTCGAGGGGGCCGTAGAGATACGCGCCGGTGATGTCGAGACCGTCGTCGTCGAGGTCGTAACGGGCGGCGATGGCGCATGTGGCGCGCCAGGATTCGAGGCGGACGACGGGGGCGAAGGTTTGAAGGTAATCTTGCCCGGGGATCTGGGAGAAACCTTGTGCGACAAGACGTGCCTTGTACTTGTCGATCGAGCCGTCGGGGTGGCGTTTGATGGCGAAGACCCAGCGTGAACCGATGGCCTTCCGGTCGTCCGGAAGGTCGCCCATCTTCCAAGTTCCCCTCCCCCTGAGCTGTGACATTTCAGCGTCCATGGCAGCCTGCCATTGCGGCCAGTCGTCCCGTGCCTTACACTCCTCAATAGAGGACGGGTGGTCCCAATCTCCGCGTACTGCGAAGCAGATGTGGGCGTGAGCGCTAGCGTTGTGATCCGTCGACTTCGGAGCGATGGTTCCGGTCTGGTGAAGACGTTTGTAGTCGACGCGAGGCGTGTTGCACTCGGACTTGCGCGTAGACTCGGGGGGAACGCTAGAGGATGTCGAGCGAGGAAGGGCGACTGAGGGGGAACGCGATTTGGTCGTCGTAGCAGACAGTTCAGCCTTGGATGCCTTCGAAGAGTCGGGCGCTTGAGGCGCTGATGCCGGTGGTGGCGTCGTGGTATCTGAAGGCGGCGATTTGGCTCGAGAAGGTGTCGGACTCTCCCCCTCAAGGGTGAAGGGGATGCTACAAGGTGGTTCAGCCTTACGCTCGAAAATGACATCGCGAGAGACGAGGATCTGGCGCATGCCAGGGACGAAGTACCTCCAGCCGGCACTGTTGTCCGAGATCCCGGTGAAGATGTAGTGCTCGGACTTCGGCTCGAGCTTCGAGCGACGATTTTCGGGCACGAGGACCCAGCAGGGCGTGCCGAACTCTTGCGCGTCCTTGATATCAGGGCGGCGACCCCAGAATAATTCGTAGGGCGTGAGATCACGAGTGCGCGTAGGCGTGCGGTTCTTGAGATAGGTGGCGTATGCCCAGGCCTCCTGCCAAAGGAATTTCGGCAAGTCGCGCGCGATCAGCATGGCGCGCGCGCGCTCCGCGAGAGTGCGGTTGAGGCGTTCAGCGATGCCGTTCTGCGAAGGGGAATATGGTGCCGTGGTGCGAACGAGAATGCCGCGAGAGGCGGCGTAGTCGCGAAACTGGCCTTGAGTGTACTCCTTCGCGTTGTCGACGTGAACTGTCTTGATCTTCGCGTTGAGATGACGCTCGAGGAGCGCTTCATACTTCTTGAAACGGTCGAGGGCGGCGTCGCGTGATTTCATGAAGAAAATAACGACGTAGCGCGAAGCGGCATCGGTGAATGTGATGACGTACGTATTGCCCTGCAGAGAGGCGATGCGCGCCGGGCCCCAGATGTCTGAGAAGACGAGATCGCCGACGGCCAGAGCGCGATCGGCGGCGGTATCGGGGAATGGCGCTCGCGAGTGCTTGGCCTGGATGCAGGCGTCGCAGTCGAAGTCGATGTCCGATGAGGTGTCGACTTCCATGCCTTCTACGAGGTCTTTGCGATGGATTTCCTGCAACTGCTGGCGATTAATGTGTCCCAGAGCGCAGTGCCATTCATACCAAGTGCGCGCAGTGCGCACGGCGAGCGCTCGAGATCGCGCCGGGTACCGAAGTCTCATATCCATGTGATAGAGATGTCCGACGCGACGGCCGTGGCAGATTGTACGATCGCGGTCCTTGATGAACAAGTCCGGACCAGTGCCGACGAAGGTCATGCCTGCGCTAGCGAGGCGACCGAGGGACAGGAGATTGAACTCCATGTTCGGCGCGTGTAGAACGTCGGTGAGCTTGACAGAGACTTCCCCCTGCTTCGTATTGAAGGTAACTTGCACGTCGCCGCGGCCTAAGGCCTTGCAGACACCTGCGCCGGTGACCGTGTGGTTGGGGGTCTCGATGTAGTTGCTGAACGCGTTGCGGTCACGTACAATGTGGCGCTCGGTGGCAGAATCGCCGAGCCAAACTTCCCCCTTGACCAGGAAGGCGCGCACGTCTTGGGGGACTTCTTCTATTGTGGCGAACATGTAGGAGTCGCCGTCGGTCTCCGCGGCGACAGCGACGTGCGCGCGCGAAGATTTGCCTCCGGAGCCATACTTCTGGTTGCCGCCGGATCGGCATTCGGGTTTGATGTGACCTTCCTTTCCGCATCCGTGGCAGTAGACGCCCTTGCGGAATTTGGACTGCTTTGGGCGCTGGCGAGCAACGAGCGCCGTGGAGGACGTGTCGCGCTCCTTGCGGCGGCGTTCTTCGGTCAGAATTCGACCGGTGAGGTCTGACGAGGTTGTGATGCTCTGACAAGACGTAATGAACGCGTCCCAGGAAGGGGGAAGAGCAGAAAGGATTTGATAGGTGAAATCTGAATTGGTAATCGTACCGCCAGAAAGGGTAATCTCTTCCATCAACTGCCTCATCTTCTTTAATTCCCCTTCCATGTCTGCTCCCTCCTCCATCTGGTACTTCTGGAGCTTTCTGCTCGCTGTGACCTTAGCCATAGTGCCTTGCGCGGCGTAGATAGACTTGAGCGTGTTCCACGCTGACTTGGACGAAGTGCTTGACGCGATGTGCGTGACTACCGAGGGCGCGCAGCAGAGGCGGATCGCGCTAAGCGCTTTCCGGTCTGCGCGGTCGAATGTCGCTTGCTCTGCGGCGTCAGTCGCATGGCGCGTCTTGTTGCCAAGGACGTAGTCGATATAACCGAGGTCAGTCAAGATATCTTGCTCTTGCACCTGCCACGAGAAGTAATTCTCGGTCCCCTTCAAAGGTTCGATGCGTACACTGGACGTGTCTGATGTCATACTGACAGGGCGATAATCGCGAAATGTGGGCGCCTAGATTTGATCCGCAATGGATCGACAGGGACGAGAGTTTGATCCGCACTGGATCTGCAGAGAGTGGTGATCGTCGTGTGCGCTCTTTACAGCGCGGAGCTCATAACCTCTTGAAGAATCAAGCGGGGGTGAGATGCGGGAAACGAACGATAGATATTCGACGAGATGTAACTAGGATTTTATACATTTTCTTGTAACTACTAGAAAGGAAATGAAATGTGGGTTTTGAGTTATTACAAAGGCAGAAGACTCAGATAAGATAAAGTGGATCGGAATGAAGATAAGGAAATGGAGATTACTACCGACGGGTGCCTTTTATGGCATGCCGCCCTGCGTCTGAGGTGGGTCACCTCGGCGGCGCCTCGGGATGACAACACCCCGAGCCTCTCGTTCGCCTGTTTGTCCACGTCGTGCTACAGGTCTCCAGCCGGCGCAGCGTGCGGGCGGGTATATGAGAGAGACAGGTTGCACCACGTCGAGCGGCCAGATGGCCCTCTGCCAACGCCTAGTCGTCGTGTGTCGTTGGTACACGGAAACGCTGCCCAGGGTATCGTTAACACTGGGGTCACGACGGTCGCCGCGGACGCGCCTGACAGTGCATGAAGAGCCTTGGCTGGGAGCAGTGTGACGATTTCTTGACCATGCAGGCGGGGCCGCAGCGAGGCGTGTTCGAGACGACGTCGAGGACTACTGCTCGCGAGCACCAGAGGGGTGGCCAGAGCGCAGGACATGCCTACCACCCTTCGCTTTAGAGGCTAGGAAGCGGTTGAGACACATGTACCTGTCCTCCCGCTACCCACGTCTCCCTCCTCCCCCTATATTCGTCGTTTCGCCTCTCGATTACAACCAGTTTTTCACTCTGCGCGACTTCACGTCTCTTGTCCAACGTTTCCCGGGGCCGGATACGGACACAGATGGTGGCACACCTCCGCTCGCGCTGGGCGCATTACACTAGAGCGGTGCACGTGTGCAGGTGTACGGAGCATGCGGACATGCCAAGGTCGTTGACGAAGACCGGATGAATTCCGAGAGATCGGCTGTGCCCGTGTGGCCATAGCTCCCGAACCGCGCGTAGGCCGAGGGACCATGGAAGGAGGGCCAATGTCGCACCATGTAGTGTCGAAGTGAGTGCGCCGTCGTCCTCGGGAGTGCACAGGTCGCTCACGGCCGACGCAGTCTTGGACAGATGCGTCCGAGAGGCAGCAGTACTAACGCTGAGGGCTTCCAATGAGCAGGAACGAGAGCTTCAGCGCTTGATGCCTATAGACACAGCGGTACAATCAGTTCAGAGATGCGGATGATAAGTGTAGCGTACGCACCTTGGTCCTCGCACTTCCGATGCACCCGGAACACGTAGCCGAGGAGGTTGGACTGGAGAATGCTGTCCACGCCAGGATCACTGTGCGCCAGGCAGGTTATATCAACGTAAATTCGACACAAGGAGGCCAGCGACGGACCTGGCATCGTCGACGCATACCGCAGCTCCCCGTTCGTAGGCCCCTCCTGGTGCCCATCGCCTTCCACGCATGGCATGCACGAGTCCGCGTTGGTATGCTTGCACATGTAGTCCAGGACTGCAATGGCCGGCACCGGGGGTGCCGGTGAGGTTGCAAGAGTGGCAGGCGCGAGCACGGGAACGTGCACGGTACCACGAGGTAGCAGGTGAAGCGCAGGCTTGCATGTCTGGTTGGTTCCGGTGTGCAGGAATGCTGCCTGAGCAGCGCAGGGGTACCATCGGGAGACAGCGAGGTTGAGAGTCGAGGGCAGGGTGCAAAGCGAGGGACCGCGGTGCAAGCGCGCGAACCGCGCTCTCGGCCACAAGTCGGGACGTTCGACCCGCTGGGCGGTGTCCCCATCGCACTTGCTCTTGTAATACATTTCTTCGGCCGCGTTGGCAGTGCTGTTCGCAAAGTGAACTCACGTCGTCCTGCGTTGCTCACACCCCCGGCATCGAATGCTTGCGATAAAGCTGCCCACGGACATGACACGCTCGTCCTCGTCCTCGCCCCTCGCTCCATCGTACACCGTGAGTTTGCTGCACCAGTCTCGGTCACATCCAGTCGGTTCTACGTCTTCTATGAGCCAGCCATGCCGTCCGCCCACGAACGAAGACTGATGCTGCCGCCGACTCCGCTGCCTCTCATCGAGCCCAGCGTAAGCCGTCCACCGATGCGCCCTTGTAGAGGGGTTCTGACCACCGGGACTCTCGCTGCCGCATAGACGTGTTCCAGTGGGTCGTCTTTATCGCAGCAGGTAGTACAGACGGCAGTGAACGACCGCATTCCGGTAGCGGGTGAAGAGAACGACGAGGCGTCGGGGCATTCTGGTGGCGAATCGGGGCGGAAAGCTGAGTGGATGCTGGAGCACACGAATTGGGAGGTGTAGATGTAGCGAACGTCGTCTGACATTGAAGATGTATGTATAGACATATCGCATAGCACGATGAACAGCCGGCGAGACGGGTGGGAATACCAGGGTGGCACCTACGACACCCAGGGAACGATGTCGGTCTGCGTGAGGCATTGCGCCTTGGTTCTTGTCTGCTCGTCACGCCGCTGCACATGCCTTCGAGCCTGGCATAGCGTGCATCTATCTGGGATGGACGTGCTGCCCCGCAGGTAGCCCGTGGAGGGCAGTTCACGGCCGAGCGTCATGGACAGCCGTCGCGCGCTCTGTTCTGTGGCAAGCTTGATCAGGGGCTCCGCGAACGTCGTCGGGCTTGCGATGGGCGCGAAGGTGGTGGTGCCGGCAAAGGCTTTCGGTGAGTACAGCTTAAAAAATTGCGCACCTCTTCTTGGCATGCAATCCAGTCTCGAGCCCTCGCTCTCACATACCTCAGGCAGTGTTCAGTTCACCTGAATGTGGCCTTGTACAGATCCTTTTCAGCGCAGGAGAGCGACGTTAGGCGACGAACTCACCTGGCATCATCGCGAAACCTTTCGCCCTATGACCTCCAGTGTCCCCTAGGCCGGGCACGTCCCCCTTCTGCACGCTACCGGTGCGATCCTATAAAGGCCCGAGTGGTGCGCGAATCTCGGGGTGTACCAGTGACCAGACTACGGGCGAGCTTGCTTCTGTCTCTCCCGAAATCCAGCTGGTGTGGAGAGGGAGGAGTGGGGACGCCGTGGACTTCTCCTCTTCAAGTATCGCGCTCCCAAGAGGATACTCGAGGCTGCTGGTGTGACGACATCCAGAGGTGAGGTAAGAGGCGACCCGCGAGCGAAACACTTGCCGCCGCGATGCACGGGCACATGAGACCCTTCGATCAGTCGTCGGCCGTGACTCCTTATGCTTGCTCGCTGCCTAACGTGGTAGGGTGACTTCTCGACGAAGGTACGAGTATGCTTGATGCTTGACTTGTTAAGATTATGGCACTTACCTCCGGATAGCACACACAGCCTTCCGAACTTGAAGACGGCTCGGACCAGACGACCCTGCAGCGCGGCACGGTTCCAAGACGGCTGAAGAGCTCTGCAGATCTCTGCACCCTGCACCCGCGTACGCTGTGCTGGGCGAGAGTTGACATCCATACCAGCCGTAGCCCATGTCGCGGACAGTTGACGAGGGCGCGCCTATATCTCTGGCGCCCATGCACGTTGCCAATCTGATGAGCGGGCTGTCTTCCATGCCTCGCACATGCGGCTGCCAGCTGTACCTCTTGACCACCGACCACCACCACTGACCACCACCACACCGTCGCCGTTCAGCCACGTCATCCAGACAGGCTACAACCAGTGATGTCTAGCAACAACAGGAATGTGCTGGAGGTTATGTTCTCAAAAGATAAGGAGTTGGGTATATACTATGACCTTCCAGAAGGAAAGGCCATAGTGCCATTGTCTGAGGCCATTACTTCATTGGTTTGTGAATTTACAGCCTGACTCTGTATTCATTACTGAGAGATTAGCAGACTCAACCTAATGACTATCACAAGCTTGCAAGGATCAGGTGGAAGAATCAAGACTTTATCTGTATGCACACTCCATATGGCATTGCGTGGGATGAGAGCCTGTCACCCAAGCCAAGAGTCATTCCTTCAACCCCACAGTCTATGTCATCTGGGGATTATAACAGCGACTCAGCCTGGCCCAGTTTCAGAGCATGGTTTGTTGCACTACTCTCAACTTTGGTGGACGACAAGGACTTCTTTCAGTTCAGTGGAGATGGCAGATCTTACACTCTCACTCCTTCAACTCAATCACGTGTTCCTCTTCAAAGAATGCATATTGGCCCTGGTGCAATTCCTACAACACTTGCAGACCAACCATGTGGAGCTGTTGTTGAGGCACTACAGAACCTGAATGAAGTTATGGGCACAGCACACACTTTGAAGGCAACAAATGGGCTCACTGACTTTCTTCAGTTTATGATCAACAACTCACATAACTTTGGAGAGCTTTATGGGCGTGTCCGACCATGGTGGTACAAAGATGCATATCCCAACTCTGATGTGTACTTCAAAGAAATTATTCAGCGCATGCAGAGGCGTATGCTAACTGATGATTATGATCGTAGTGCCATTATTCAAGAAGACTCCTATATTCCCTCAAACTCTCATCCACCTCCACGGCGCATATGGGATCTGTTCAGCAATCGGGTTTTGCCATACTATGCATTTCGAAAAACTAACACACTCAAGGATGATCAAGCTAAGATTGATGAGAGGCTTTGGACAGTCTCCCATAGTTGGGTTGCTAAAAAAGAGCGTGAAAACTGCTGGACAAATATCAATGGAAAGCAGTGGCCAGTGCCATTTCCTCGAGCAACAACACTTGAGCATGTTCGCATTGAGCTCCTCAATATGGGTGCTGAATATGTTTGGCTTGATGTGCTATGTTTGCGACAAGAGGGCCTTAAGAAAGATGAAGAACAACGCCTCAAGGAGTGGAAGATTGATGTTCCCACTATTGGATTTGTTTATCAGGGAGAACCAAGAACAAGATACTCCATCGTGTACTTAAATGGTCTTGGTATACTATGCACCATAGTTGAAGATGTCCTCATATCATCAAGGCATTGGTTCAAGCGTGTTTGGACAATACAAGAAGCTCTTTATAAACAATGGTTACCAGGTGGATTAACAATTGACTCTATCTCTCAAGAAGCTGCAGATCATTTCACAAACATTTGGTCAAAGCTTGATGAAAGCGCAATGATACTTCATCATAATTATATTAGATTTCCACGCGATCTTCAGGCATGCCACTGCACCAATAGGGTAGACCGAGTTGCAGTGCTGAACTATTGGCTTCACAAACACTGCACGGCCTTTCCAGTTTACAATATGAATATCACAGCAGATCAAGCTTGGAAAAAGCTTCACAATCATTTGTCCTCTGCCCTATTGACATCTATTTTTATTAAAATGATTCCTCTAAAGCCATTTGCCACTCAGATATCCATCAATGTTATTTGTCATCAAAAATATTCAGTTGAAACCTTTCTTGATCAACCTAGCATGATTACTATGACAAGTCAGCCAAAGTGCAACTTGTTCTCTGAGCAAAAGATGGCAAAGCACAATTCAGATGAATACTACCATTTAGCCACTGTTATTGGACCATATTACATTACTAGAAGTAGTATGACATCACTATTATTAAGCTCAGCCTCTATTGAGCTACCTGGACTTCAACTCAGTAGCACTTTTTCTAATGTGCTCAAGCTTTCTAAGGACTGTAAAGTACAAGGAGTGATACTTCCCAATATACCATATATGCTTGCAAATATAAAATATAAAAATGCATATGGCTCGTATAGTGCTTGGATTGTGTTTGAAGCTTGTAAAAAAATTTATTCACTGAATGAATACCCTATTATGCATGCAATCAAATGGGGAGCCATTATATATAAGCTCAAGGACAATGAGCCAGATCCACTGGCTGTTCATAGTGGCCATAAGATCTATGTGATTTATATGAATGAAGATGAGGCAATAAAATGCAGTGTATATACAGTGCAATATATTCATGCATTTGAGGAAATGCAGGCTCGTAAGGGGGTGTACACGTTTGCAGACAATATTCAAGATAAAGACTTGGAATCAGACCCTTTGGACCAAAATTGGGGCAGAGCAAGCTCTAAATTAGTGGAAACTGTGGAAATCTCTCAACATAGTGCAGAGAAGCACTTAAAGCCATTAAGCATTGCCAGCTCATTTAACAGTAATATTGAGACCCAAGGTGCAAATGCATCTGCTCAGTATAAGCCATTATTTGAAGATGCAGCTCTTGAAGCTGTTAGCCAGACTGATCAAGATCTCTCTTTGCTACCTACTCTGGTTATTAACTGTAATCCAACTTCTGACCACACACAAGAGAACTTTGCCACCAGCCCTGGCAAGCATGCAAATACATTCCACAAACTTGAGCCAGTTACCAATACAGATTCTACATTGCAAGACACACCAGTCCAGACTAGTAAGTCTGAAAACGAGGGCAAAGGCAGAAGCAAGGCAGATAGCAAAACTAAGGCTGACTGTGGACAAGGTAGCATAGCTGAGTGCGAGGCTGACAATGACAATAAAGCCCAGCCCCTAGTCAGCACTGCACAGGCTGTTACTAATGAGCATGCAAAGACAGTCTTTGAGTTGCAGAACACAAGCCCAATCATTGCACATAGTGCTATTTTGCCATTGGCACCCATAGCAGAACACTTGGCCAATGCAGAACTGTCCAGGAACTATACCCAGCATGTTGCATTTGCTTTGTTTCTTGCACTTGCCTTGATGGCTAGTGGTGTTGAATATACCTTGCGTGGTGTGCTATAGCTAGCATATCTCTGGTAGTGTCAGATTGTATTGCATTTTTATTTCTTGGTTCTGTATATTGTGTTCAGTGTATCATGGCAGCTTTGTAATATGTACAGTTCAGGTGCAGAGTCTGCAGGGTTTTGTTGTCCTTGTATTTCAAAGTGTGTCTCGTAGTATGTATCATCCAGCTTTAGTGTCTACAGGATGTTGCTGTACTTGTACTTCAAAGTGCAATTTGTATCTAGCAGTACCTTATGTATCTATGGTCGTGTCTATCACAAAAATGTGCTACTCTAGTGTCTATACACCAAACCAACCAGCAACACTCACTGGCAAAGGTTTACTTGGACTACAAAGGATGTAGCCAAGCTTAAAGACGAGGTATAGTGACTAGAGAGGTGAGATGCAATGAGATTGAAGCTGGGGAGGCACCCCCAGCCCTCAGGGTTTATATACATGTGCACCAGGTCCTCAGAGACCAGTGTTCAGGGTTCTCGCTATCTGATATCTACTACGCTATTGGCTAGTGCCCTATAGGCTTTTCTACATTCTCCTACATGTCCCTAAATGTTCCTTTGATGTTTCAGAACCTTCCATAACATTCCAGCACTGTCCATACCTGTTCAGAAACCTCCAGGACTTTCTTGTTCATTCTGAAGTGTCTCAGCCCTTCCAGACCTTTGCCTGCTTCTAAACCTTTGACCATGTGACCCTGGAATACTGCACGTGTGTGCATTACATGACCATCATATTACATGACCAATATCGAGCTTAGAGCTGTCACTTCAGCAGTTCTACATGTCACAGTTCAGAGTAATTGCTTCTGTCACCTGCTGCCCCTATTTTTAAGGGTTGAGATGAAAAACAGTGACAGTGACAATAATTGTACTCAGCAGCAGTGCTCCATGAGTTAGTGTTAAAATTATATAGACTTATTTGTAGTGTAGAGACCTGATTAATAGATGAGCTTACACAGGTATAAAACGAGTGAACAACGAAGATGACAGGGATGGCATTCTCAAAGCTTTATTTATATTCTAGCTATATACATGTCTAGAAAAGCTACAGAAAATGATGTAAAATACCTAGAATATTCACTTGCTGTCTGGTACAGCAAGCTCATGTAAAAGTGGTGTAGTAGAATGTGTCTATTGAGCAGGAGGTGCAGGTGTCACAGTTTTCTAATTCCCTATGGTTGTATTCTCGTTAGCACCCAGTAGGCACTAGAGGTTAGGGTTAGGGACTAGGGTTAGGACAGGCACGCGTCAGAACACAGTCAAGTGTTGGTCACGTGCTGAGAATGGACTCAGAGTCATGTGAGGATCTTATCTTTATCTTATCTATGATGTAGACGCTCCGATACAAGGGTATAGTAGGTAGCCAGACCCAGGGTCCGGGTAGTGTATTCTAGAATAGCGTAGAAGGTTCCAAACACATCCGGTACTCGGCTTTAGACTTTGCCGAGCCCAGAGTGTCTTGGCAAGTATCGCACCATCATCACGCCATCGCGCATGTGATGGGCAGTATCAAGGGTCTCGGGTAGTACCAGGGGTCCTCCCCTTCATGTATATATACCGGGCTCTGCTGGGCTTAAGTCCCCAGCATCATCTACCTCGTCTTTCACCCACTTCACTCGCACCACTTGCAGTCAAGTCCAACCCCACCTAAGCTACTAAGGTAAGTAGCGGGGTTTACTTTGACATTTAGATGATGCTATACCCCTTCGCGTCGACATCGGCCGTAAGGGCTAGATCGTCATGTGCAGCGTGCTCGACGTCGTTGTTGGCGACGTCGGCACCTTTTACCACTTATAATCTTGCGTTCGCAGGTTTGCTTCTTCGATGCGCGGCTACCACCTGTGATAGGGGTAGTTCTTCATTCGTGGGGCTGGCGACTGAGGTCCACCTGTAAAAGGAGGCTGTACGTCGTTGGCTTTAGGGTTGCATGGGCATTACTCGTCGAATTATTGCGAGTGATGTTTGTGTTGGCAGGTTCGAAGCGCACATTAACCTGTAATAGGCAATGTTGTGCTCGGCCTGTCCGAAGACCTAAACGACTTGGGATCTGGGGGATACGTTGGGCCACCTGACAAGGGGCTTGATATATTGAGACCCATCGTTGGACGCGCGGCACCAGGAGTGCGACCACGTGGGCGGGCTGTGCAATACAGCATGGGAATCTTCTTGCCGAGCCACAGGCGTAAGTGGCCATGTGACGCGTGGGGTGTTGAGTCCACCGTACGGAACTAAGGCTTGTCCTCCACCGTGCGCAGGTGACTGCATCCCCGAGACTGGATGACAAGCGGTAAGATACTAGCATCTAGGAAGTCCATGGAGATCGTAGCCGTAAGGCACGACAAACCATTTTCAGCGGGTGTGGAAACCTGACTGAGATCTGAAACTTCCCCATCGCGCATGTGCAGAGAGATAATGGCATGCCGTAACGACTGTACTCACAAATGCGCGCGCACCAAGATTCAAACCGCAGCAAGAGAGGGCTGGTAACCCTCATTTTCTGAGCACTTTTCCTTCCATAAGCCGTACCTGTAAAAGGACGCTGGGTGATTATGTTATCACACAGATGAAGTTCTACAACAAGACCATCATTGCCCGCAACGCCGCCGCCCCCTACCCCTCCCTTGCCGAGCGTATCTCGCTTCGCAAGGAGACCCAGGAAAAGGTCTACGAGGAGGTCAAGGAGAAGCTGGCCGAGATTGAGTGCCCCAAACAGTGCGAGAAGTATCTCCTCCAGCGCGAGCGTAACCGTTGCACCGTCACCCATCCGGTCCTGAAGGCCAAGCAGGATCGCATCAACGAGAAGTTCGAGGAATGCCTCTGGGCACTCGAACAGGCCTCCAGGCTCATCATGAAGATGAAGGCACGCAAGCGTCTCGAGGACCGGATTTCGAATCCGGCTCCCTCACTCCTGAGTCGCCTGGGCCCCCCTCAGCACCTGTCTCAAGAGGAGGTCGAGGAGACATACAGGAATGACGGCGATATGCAAGGCGAGGTCCCGAAAGAAGCAGGTCGTATGCAGAACTCGCACATCATTGATCGAACTAAGGAGATGATGAACTTGTTCAACACGGTAAACCTTCATTTGGTACCGCTCAGCGACCACCTCGTCGACATCGACAATGTCACGGATGTGACGGTGTTGCCCTATTTTTCGCCGATTTTTGCCTATTTTCCTCGATTAATCCAACGGGCGAGCAGCCCTCGCGCCGTCTGGAGTCCTAGCCGCCCACACTCAGCACCTGACCACTTAGCGCCAGCGCCCTGATGGTGCATCACCCCTAGACGCCAGCGCATTCCGCTGCGCGCTCAGACACTGCCCAGATCACCGGTCTGCTCTGCAACCGGTTCCCTGGATCGCCGAGGAGGCACTGTCATCCCTGATGACTCCCCTCGCCGAGACACACCGAGCTGATCAGCCTGATGACACAGCCTCGGCCGGACGCAGCCTCGAGACACTGCCAGCTGACACAGCCTCGTGACATAGCCCCCGCACAGCCTCGCCGCACAGTCCGCGTCGCAGCCTCGCTGGCTATGCTGAGCGCTGCCAATCAGCTTATGTAATCGTATAGCCTGCCCTAAAGGACCTGTAGTATATAAGGGTAGCTCCCCTCGCTCCTGTCTGTCATCTCGACCTCTTGGTCAATACGGACAGGTAAGCCCGTGGATTGTATTGTAGTTATAGTGCTAATACTATCTTGGTCAATACGGACAGCTGTAGAAGTTGTGCGTCGCTGCGTGACTCGCTCCGCCGCGCCTCGTCGTCGTCCTCCCCATCTGCCCTCCCTCGTGCGGCGTTGAGCCCTTGCTCCGCAACATTAGGTCGAGATCTTTTGGGTGCCCTAGGCAATTTTCCCCTACCGCTCCCCCATACCACCGTTTAAAAAAGTTTATTCCCTCCGGTTAAAGCGAGTACGTCGTAGTCGAGCAGTCTGCTCACTCCGTGCACGTTGCTAAGGCTTGCATTTGCAGTGCCGAAAGACGTTCGTCGAAGCGCGGCCTCTCTGCCCCCGAACGCACCCCTCCTCAAAGACCACATCCCCCAACGCATCTTCGACCGCCTCCAACGTCGTCGCGAGGCCGGCAACCCCGTTAAGTGGACAGATCGCAAAGTCAAAGCGGTCATCAAGTACGTCTCCACGCTCCCGACGCCCCCGCCTTCCATTCCCTCCATCAACTGGACCGCCGTTCGCAAAGCTCGCGAAGCCGAACAAGGTGTAGGCAACCGCATCTGCGAGCAGCGCCAACGAGAGGGGCAAGAAGCCCAGGCCGCCGTAGCCGCCTCCTCCTCGAAGCTCAGTTTGGCAGAGCGCCTCAGTGCCGCCCCGACGTACGAGCCCATCGCCCGCAAGCCCGTCGGCATTGACATTCCTAAGTACTCCCCCACCGATCTCATCAGCATCTTCATGCCTAAACTCGACGCGACCATCAAGCGTCTCAAGGCCGTCGAGGAAGTCGACCTCTTCCACCTCGTCAGCAGCGACCGCGCACACGGCGTCTGCCAGCTGCTCGAACACCTTCGGCAGATCCGCGCCGAGCTCAGTTGTCTCGCCCCCACCACCACGTTTAAGGAGTGGCACCAGTATGAGCTCGGACTCGCTCAAATCGGTGACATTCCGTTTGTCAGTTTAATGCGTAACTTCCGCTGCATCGTGGGAGAGCTAGATATCGTGTACTGGGCCGGCTATTTTGATTAAATACATACATTTTCTGTTGCTCTGGATTTCAATTGTTCGAATTGTCTGCACTTCTTCGGGCGAACCACAGAGAACGGTGTCACTGCTGTCGTTGATCTCCACATCGAGGAGAACAACGGGTCTCGAGAAGTCAGAGAGTGCAGTCAACAGCCCTGCCCTCATCGAGAGACTGCCCCTCCGCTACTCCTGGTTCCGCCTAGCGACCGAGAAACACAATTTGAGCGCCCTCGTTTCGCGCAGCAGGTAGAATTCGCCCGCGCCTCCGCTACTACCCCGAATACTCCCGATCGCAGTCCCCGGACAGCAGCCATCACTCGTCTCCCGAGACATCGCTCGGCTCCGTCCTCTCCGATCACGAACCCGCTCCCTCGCCCCTCGATCTCTCTCGCGCTCACTCAGGAGCCAATACTCCCCGTCCCCCCAATATGTCGAGCACTCCCGGTGGAGCGCCGCCCAGTCCGGCTCCCCCCCACCCCATCCCTGCTGCCCTCCTGCAAATGGCCCAGGCAATAACGCAGCTCACAAACACGGTTAACACTCTGGCCCAGACTATTGGCGCCAATCGGACAACGGTCAACGCAACGGTCAATGCCAACAAGGAGCTCCCCTTCGTCGAGAAACCCATGCCGTTCAAAGAAAAGGGTTCAGACACAGCCCGCCTCTTCCGCGCCGCCTATCGCATCTACGCCGACGGACAGCTGGAGAAGTTTGGCAAGCGCGACGTCAACGGTAACCTCGAGCGGGACGCAAACACTGGCAAAATCCTGGTAGACGGCCAAAAGTGGATCGTCGGCGCTCTCTCATTCACGCAGGACGAAGTGGCCGAATGGGCACGGCAGTACATCGAGCAGGCAGCAAACGGTACACAGATATTCGACGGCTCCCACGCTACGTTCTGGGAGGCTTTCAAGAACCGGTTTGAACCCGTCGACGAGAAGGCCAAGGCTCTCAGCAAGCTGCAGGCATGTACGCAAGGCAATCGTCGGTTCGCGGAGTTCTTTGCGGAGTTCCAAGCCCTCGCCGGTCGCACGAAGCTCATCCCGGAAGATCTGGCAGCTCGGCTACAGACAAAGTTCAACAAGGACTACCTCGAGCGGATCTCGTACATAGTTAACCCCAGCACCTGTCGCGGAGCTAGGGCTCAACGCTACACGAGGGAGGGCGGATGGGGATGACGACGACGAGGTGCAGCGGAGCGAGTCACGCAGCGACGCATAACTTATACAGCTGTCCGTATTGACCAAGGTGTATTAGTGGGCTATTCTACTTTACAAACGAGGGCTTACCTGTCCATATTGACCAAGAGGTCGAGATGACGGACAGGAGCGAGAGGTGCTACCTATATATACTACCAGAGTTCAGGGCAGGCTGTACGGTTACATAAGCTGATGGGCAGTGTTCAGCACAGTCGGCGAGGCTGCGACGCGGGCTGTGTCATGAGGCTGCGTCAGCTGGCAGTGTTCCGAGGCTGCGTCGGGCCGAGGCTGTGTCAATCAGGATGACAGCTCGGGGTGTCTCGGCGAGGGGAGTCATCAGAGATGACAGTGCTTCCTCGGCGATCCGGGGGACCGGTTGCAAGGCAGACCGGTGATCCGGGCAGTGTCTGAGCGCGCAGCGGGATGCGCTGGCGTCTAGGGGTGATGCGCCATCAGGGCGCCGGCGCTGCATGGCCAGGCGCTGAGCGTGGGCGGCTAGGACTCCAGACGGCGCGAGGGCTGCTCACCCGTTGGATTAATCGAGGAAAATGGCCAAAAATCGGCGAAAAATAGGGCAACACCGTCACATCCGTGACAGCACCGGCAAAGGCCTCGAGACGTACGACGAGCTCAAGAATGCTGGTTTCGCCGTCGACCGGTCAAAGGACAAGCTTTCGCAAGACCTCTTGGCGCAGCAGGGCAAGACGTCCTCAACTCCGTCTAGCTCGTCGACGCGCGCCTTCTGCGATCCAAACGCAATGGACATCGATGCTGCGAACATCGATGAGCTGTTTGAGGGTCTCACCGGCACAGATCTCAAGCGCCAGTTCGACGCCGTCATGAAGGATCGCTGCAAGGTCTGCGGCTCGAAGTCCCACAAGTCCACGGACCCCGTTCACCGTGACTCGGTTTGCAACCACTGTGGCAAGAAGGGTTACTGGTCCCGCGTCTGTCACGCTCGCCTCGAGGGCAAGCCGAGAACCGTCCCCGCTACCGCCGCCGTCCGCGCCTCGTCTTCGGATACCTCGTCACAGGACTCCTTGTCTCCGGCCTCCTCGTCTTCTGGCAGCTCGTCTGACGACCAAGCCGCCGCACTCGCCGCCCTCCGCGATCAGCTGGCTCTGATACAAAAGCAGCTCGGGGGTTTTGCTTAAGGGGCCGGAGTGACGCTGCATCGTTGGTCACCGTTTTGTCAAGCCCGGATTCAACTCCGGTGCCTTCGTTAGAACCACAGGACACTTCCGATACCATCCGCTCGTGTACCATATCAGTATTAGACCCCTTTTCGAATCACTATCGTGTACCAATAAAGCTCACCGGAATTAATAAAACTATTTGCACGCCTGCAATGATTGACTCTGGTGCAACTTCGTTGTTCATCCACGAGGATTTCTGTAAGCAGCACAAAATCCTCACGGTACCGCTCAAGAAGGAGATCACGCTGTACAACATCGACGGAACTAAGAATGAAGCAGGGTCTATCACACGCCGTGCCAGACTCCAGCTCACTGTGGGTTCTTACACGTTTAAGGAGGAGTTTCTTGTCACGAACATCGGTCCGGAGGACGTCATCCTCGGACTTCCGAGGCTCAAGAAATGGAATCCGAACATCAACTGGGAAACGGGAGATGTCCAGTTTCAGCTCCGCGGCAGAGCTGAGGACACCCCGGTTTTCGGTATCCATCAGATTGACGCCAATCGCTCCGAACGCTGAGAATGGCTTCGAGCAGGCATCGTTGAAGACGCCAAGGACGAAGTCTGGATTCTCGCTGGCTACACTTACTCGCAAGCGATCACTGTCGAAGCCAATCGCGAGAAGTACGCCAAGACGTTCGAAGAGCTGGTCCCCAAGGAGTACCACCGACACAAGAAAGTGTTCTCTGAAGAGGAATCGCACCGCCTTCCGAAGCATCAGCCCTGGGACCACGCGATAGATCTCGTTCCGGACGCCCCGGCATCGATCAAATCGAAGGTCTACCCCATGTCCCCAATCGAGAATGAGGAACTACAGCGGTTCATCGATGATGCACTCGCCAAGGGCTATATCGTCCCCAGCAAGTCTCCGATTGCCTCCCCTGTATTCTTCATCAAGAAGAAGGACGGCAAGCTCCGGTTCATTCAAGATTATCGCAAGCTCAACGACATCACTGTGAAGAATCGGTACCCCCTTCCGCTCGCCTCCGACATCATCGGGAAGCTCCAGGGCGCTAAGATCTTCACCAAGTTCGATGTCCGTTGGGGCTACAACAACGTTCGGATTAAGGAAGGTGACGAGTGGAAGGCCGCCTTCGTCACCAACCGCGGCCTCTTCGAGCCCAGAGTCATGTACTTCGGCCTGTGCAACAGCCCTGCCACGTTCCAGGCCCTCATGAACCACATCTTCGCCGACCTCATTGCTGAGAGCAAGGTCGCAGTTTACCTCGACGACATTCTCATCTGGTCGAACGATCTCGCTTCACATCGGAAGATTGTTCACGAAGTCCTGGCACGCCTCGCCAAATACGATCTGTGCCTTCGGCCCGAAAAGTGCGAGTTCGAGCGCTCAGAGATCGAATATCTTGGGCTCCTCATCAGCGAAGGACAAGTCGGCATGGACCCCGGAAAGGTTAAGGCAGTAGCCGAGTGGCCGACCCCGAAGAACCTCAAAGACGTACGAGGCTTTGTCGGGTTTGCCAACTTCTATCGCCGTTTCATCAAAGACTTCTCAAAGATCTGCCGCCCACTGCACGATCTGACGAAGAAGGATACTCCGTTTAATTGGGGTCCCGCACAGGCAGAAGCCTTCGAGACGCTCAAGCGCGCTTTCACGACTCAGCCCGTGCTCGCCATGTGGAGCATTGATCAGCCAACTCGTGTCGAGACTGATGCTTCTGGCTACGCCACCGGTGGAGTGATAGTTCAGCGCAACCCTGAAGATGGTCTCTGGCATCCAATCGCGTATCGCTCGCAGACCATGAGCCCCGCCGAGCGGAACTACGAGATCTGGGACCGCGAGATGCTTGCAATCATCGAAGCTCTCAAGGACTGGCGCCAGTTCCTCGAAGGTCTCCCGGAGCCTTTTGAGATCTGGACCGATCATCAGAATCTCCAGTACTGGAAGACTGCGCAGAATCTCATGCGGCGACAAGCCCGCTGGGCCTCCTACCTCGCCGAATACGACTTCCGCATCGTCCATCGCCCCAGCAAGACGCATCTCCTCGCCGACCCACTCTCCCGGCCTTCCTCGCTGCATGTCTCTGACGAGGAGGACAACCGCTCGCAGATAGTATTGAAGCCAGAGCTGTTTAAGATAGCCGCCACGGTAGCTTTCGCAAACCCCTCCCCCCTCGAGAAGCGCATTCGCGACTGCTCCGAAAAGGAACAGGAAGTCGCAGACGCCCTGCAGACTCTCTGGACCAAGGGGCCCCGCAAGCTGCGCAATGGCGTTCTCGAATGGGAAGAGGACAACGGCCTCCTGTACTACTATGGGAAAGTCTATATGCCGAACAGTGCCGCGCTGCGCAACGACGTCATTAAGTCTTGCCACGACGCGCCGACTGCCGGACACCCTGGGAAGCACACCATCCTTGAGTTGGTCTCTCGGTACTATTGGTGGCCGCGCATCTCCGCCGACGTTAGCCGCTATGTGCTCGGCTGCGACCAATGCCAACGGTACAAGTCCGCCCCGCATCCGAAAGCCACTCTACAGCCCCACGATGTCCCTTCAGGGCCCTGGGAACACGTCGGCGTGGATCTCATCACGCAGCTCCCACGCGACGCCAAGACCAAGAAGGACTCGATCGCGGTCTACGTGGACCACTACTCGGATCAGTGCCACCTTGTGCTGGTCGACTCGACGATCACCGCAGCCGGGATGGGCGACGTCCATTACACCGACATCTTCCGCCTCCACGGCCTCCCGCGCAAGATCTTCTCTGATCGCGGGCCACAGTTTGCAGCTCAGTACATGCGAGCGCTATACCAGTGCCTCAGCATCGCTACCGGCCTCACCACAGCGTATCACCCGGAAGGCAACGGCAAGGTCGAACGCAAGAATCAGGAAGTCGAGAAATTCCTGCGTCTCTTCGTCTCCCAGCGCCAAGATGACTGGGTCGATTGGCTCCCGATGGCCGAGTTTACCCTGAACTCGCACGTGTCTAGTGCCACCGAGCGCACGCCCTTCGAGATTGTTTACGGCTATACACCGGACTTCACGATCCCGGCCGGCAAACACACCAAGGTCCCCGCCCTCGATGAGCGCCTAGACCGCATGGCTCATGTTCGCAAGGAAGCCGAAGCTGCCCTGCGCCTAACCAAAGCCCGCATGAAAGAAGAGTACGAGGCCGCGAAGAAACGCGCCCACTCCTTCAAAGTCGGTGATCAGGTTTGGCTCAGCACGAAAGACCTCAGCATCGATCAGCCCTCGCCCAAGCTCGACACCCGCCAGCTGGGTCTGTTTAGGTTCTGGAAAAGATCAGCGATCTGGACTATCGGCTCGAGCTCCCGAGCTGGCTGAAAATCCACCCGGTTTTCCATGTCAACCGCCTCAGCCCGTGGCACGATCAGGGCGTCGAGAAGCCCCTGCCTCCCAAACCTGTCAAGGTTGCCAGCGAGGAAGAATACGTCGTCGAGAAGATCCTCGACAGCTGCATATACCGCTGCCAACTGCAGTACAAGGTCCGCTGGAAGGGCTATGGCCAAGCTGGCGACACGTGGGAAAAGGCAGACAACCTCAAGCACGCCAAAGCTCTAGTCAACAAGTTCCATCGCGAAAATCTGGAAGCGCCCCGCAAGCTCACTGCCACCACCTTCGAAGCCCTCGCCGCCTCTTTTCGCCCGTTCATCACCGAAGTCGACGTCTCTCTCCTTCCTGCCTCCGATCGCGCTAAGGCCGATCTCGATTGGGAGGAGGGGCGCCACATCTAACGACCTCGCGAGGACGCTCAGTTTTAGGAGGGGGGTAATGTCACGGATGTGACGGTATCGCCCTATTTTTCGCCGATTTTTGCCTATTTTCCTCGATTAATCCAACGGGCGAGCAGCCCTCGCGCCGTCTGGAGTCCTAGCCGCCCATGCTCAGCGCCTGGCCATTCAGCGCCAGCGCCCTGATGGCGCATCACCCCTAGACGCCAGCACATTCCGCTGCGTGCTCAGACACTGCCCGGATCACCGGTCTGCCCTGCAACTGGTTCCCTGGATCGCCGAAGCGGCACTGTCATCCCTGATGACTCCCCTCGCCGAGACACACCGAGCTGATCAGCCTGATGACACAGCCTCGGTCCGACGCAGCCTCGGAACACTGCCAGCTGATGCAGCCTCATGACACAGCCCCGGCATAGCCTCACCGCGCAGTCCGCGTCGCAGCCTCACCAGCTGTGCTGAACACTGCCCATCAGCTTATGTAACCGTACAGCCTGCCCTGAACTCCTGTAGTATATATAGGTAGCACCGCTCGCTCCTGTCCGTCATCTTGACCTCTTGGTCAATACGGACAGATAAGCCCGTTGTTTGTATAGTAGATACTATTGCTAATATATCTTGGTCAATACGGACAGCTGCGCAAGTTTGTTCGTCGCTGCGTGATTCGCTCCGCCGCGCCTTGTCGTCGACCTCCCCACTTGCCCTCCCTCGTGAAGCGTTGAGCCCTAGCTCCGCGACACATGCCCCGACCGCGGCCACGGCGAGGCAGGGGGATCGCAGGAAGCAGTCACCGCGACTACCGATTTTGCTGCGGGCAGTCTCGAATACGAGGTCCATCGCCGCACGGTTGGTTTTCAGCTGTTCTTGCGCAAGCTGGGCCTGAAGTGCATCCGGGGCTGCGCCACCAATGGGGGCGGCAGTTGATACCGGATCGACGGGAGTCGCAGGGCTCATCGCGGGACCCGGGCGAAGTTCCAGGTAGCCTGGCGAGAATGGCGGACGCCAAGACAGGGCATCCGGCGAGGCAGCAGTGATGTGCTGGACAAACACCCAGGCATCGTAGCCGAGGGGCGGCCGACCGGTGTTGGCGGGGTCTGCAATGACAAGGTAGGCGTAAGCAACGTAGGACTGCTCGGGGGAAGCCTCGGCAGGGGAAAACATGGTGTGCGAGGGCGGGCACAAAAGCGGCGGACGGGGGGTCAGGTTATATGGGGGCGCAGGAGTGATCGAGAGGAAAATTGAGCCCACGAAAACTTCAGGGTCGTCCGGAGGCACTGCAGAGCCGGGTGGAAGGGACGAAATAGTATCGATCCCCAGGGCCTCAAAGTAGCCCTGGAGCGCCGAGAGGTGGGTGACATCGGCGTACGGCGCCCAGGAGATGTCACCAGCCTGCCATTGGATCTGGAAGCAGGCAGACGTGCCTTGGCCGGTGTGCGAGACAATCTTCTCCACTACCCATTCGTCGTCCTCGCCAAGGCCAGTAACCTGTGTATGTAGGCGACCAGGGAAGTGGCGATCATCGTTAGGGCGGTGGATGCGGAGCAGTGAGGCATGAAAGCTTGGGTGGATGCTGCGCTGGCGCAGGGCAGCGGGTAGATCGAGCTTGTATGTTGAGTTGCCATAATCTGAGATGATCTTGTAGGGGCCGATATACTTTGGCAGCAACTTGTGGGCATGATTCTTCGGGACTCGCAGGTTCTTCGTGGACAGGTACACCGAGTCGCCCTCCGCGAAAGGCGCGGGGTGGCGGCGGCGGTTGGCCTGGATGGTCTGCTTGACGCAGGCGTGGATAATGGCGTCATGAGCGGCAAGCATCGCATCCTTCATACGCTGCGCAAAGACGCGGGCACCAGGGAACTCACTTGAAGTGTCCCAGATCATTGGACAGGGTGTGCGGCCGGAATTTAGGAAGAACGGGCTGAATCCCGTGGTCTCCGAGCGAGCGCAATTCATCGCGAACTCGATAGCCGGGAGTTTCACCACCCAGTCCTTCTGGGTGGGGGATATGCACTGGCGCAGCATCTGCTCCATGGTGCGGTTAGCACGCTCAGTCATGCCATCGGACTGCGGATGGAAGGAGGAGAACATACGTAGCTGGGTGCCAATCAGCTTGTGCAGCCGGTCCCAGAAGATGCTTGTGAAGAGGGAGTCGCGGTCACTAACAATGGCACGTGGTAGGCCATGGAGCTTGTAGACGTGCTCAAAGACCAGCTCCGCGACATCGCGCGCACGGTACGTCTGTTTGGACAGCACGAGGTGGACCATGGCCGAGAAGTGGTCGATGACCACCGTGATCATGTCGAACGCGCCGTGGCGATTGCCTGACTCGGGCAGGGAACCGACAAAGTCGATACCAACAGTCTCCCAAGGCCCGGAGGGTATAGGCAGGGGTTGTAGCAGGCCGAAAGGAGCCTGCGTGGAGGGTTTCGACGTGGCGCAGACCGAGCAAGAGTCGCAGAATGCGCGGACATCAACGATCATGTCCCGCCACCACACGTTGTCCTTCAGGTAGTGCAAGGTCTTGCAGTTCCCAAGGTGGGCAAGAATAGAGTGTGCATGCGAGATAATGATCTCGCGCACTTTCTGGGACCCTACCGAAGCGTCTGGGATGCACAGTAGGAGGCGGTCGGAGGCGCGCAGGAAGAGGAGGCTGTCACGGAGGGTAAAGTTGGGGTAGTGCCCAGGGTTTGCCAGGACCAGTTTGAAGAACGGGTCAGTGGCATAGTGGCCATGCAAACAGCCAGGCAAGTCGACGCCCGGATTGCCGAACGCAATGAGAGTAGTAAGGGGCAGGGAGATCATCGCTTCTAGCGACGCTTCCGGGGAAAGATCATCGGCGCCTGCAGAGGTGCCACCTGTAGCGTCCTCCCAACCACCGCCATGCGTGTGCGCAGCACCATCCCGGAGACCAGGCGAGTCTGTGGCATCGAGAGGCGGCGCAGCAGGACCGGCAAGCTCAGGGGGCATCGAGGTCACCGGGGAAGGTGAGTGCAGCGTACGGGCCAGCTGCAGCACTGGCAGGGTTGTGTCACGCGCGGGCACAGGGGCAGAGGTAGCGGGGGCCGCAAGAGGAACGGGCTCGGCAGCAGGTGGCACGGCGACCGCAGCGTCGGCAGCACGGGTGCGTGAGCGCGTGTTCATGACGTGCACTGACACAGTCTCCATTGTAGCGGGGGTCGTACACCAAGACGACACCGAGTCCGCCACGGCAGGGCCAGTATGCACGGGGCGTGACAAGCCAGCGAGCGCGGCGCGCTGGGCAGAGATGTCAACACCCTCAGCAAAGTCAGCGTACTCAGAGCGGCTGCATACAGTGCCGGCCGTGTCCAACGCATACAGGCGGGAGAGGGCATCAGCGAGTACGTTAGTCTCTTCCGGGATGTATTGCACCTCAAAGTCGAAGGTGGAGATGGTCTCCAGCCAACGTGTCTGACGCGGGGAGAGGTTCTTTTGTGTCAGGATAAACTCGAGACCCTTGTGGTCGGTCAGCACCCGGAAGTGGGTCCCATATAGGAAGACAGCGAAGTGCCTCATCGACTCAACGATCGCGAACAGTTCCTGCTCGTGGACGGGGTAGTTCTGCTGCGCGGAATTGAACTTCCCACTCCAGAACGCTGCGACACGCGCGGACCCCAAATCAGCACCTTGCGCGAGCATGCCGCTCGCGCCGGTGAGGCTCGCGTCAGTGATGAGCAGGATCGGGGGTGCATCAGGTGAGTAATTGAGGCGGACGCGGTGGTGGTCGCGCCACCGTTGGACGGTGGCTTTAACAGCATCAAACGCACGCTGCTCAGAGGGGCCCCAGTGCCAGGGCGTAGTCGTCCCAGTCAGCGGCGTCAGGTCACCCATGGGTATACGAATGCCCTCACAGTCGGGTGCGAGAAATCCGACCACACCGAGGAAGCCGCTCAGTAGTTCGCGGTTGGTAGGCGTCTTCCAGTGGGCAACGCGGTCAACCTTATCAGGATCCATGCAAACGCCATGGTTGTCCACAACGTGGCCTAGGATCTGAAGTGCGTCCGCGAAAAACATCAGCTTATGGGCGCTGAGATAGAACTGCTCACGTCGGAGGACGTCGATGACCTGCTTGACATGCCTGACATGATCCTCCGCAGTGTCAGAGTAAATCACAATGTTGTCGAGATACACATCCATGAATACACCAATAAACGAGGCAAAGATATAATTCATAACCGCCTGATAAGTAGCGGGCCCATTGCAGTCGCCTTGCTGCAGAACATGACTAACCATAGTACCCTCGGGCATATTAAAGAGGGTACGGGGGACATGCTCGGGCACGACCCGGATCTGTTCGAATGCCTCGTTGCCATCAATGAGTGAACGGTACCGCTTGCCCACAACATTCCACAGGATGTCCTCAATATTGGGCAGTGGTGATGCCAGTTTGCGGGTGTTGTCGTTGCGTGCATGACAATCAAACGTAGTACGCGCACGAAGGACGCCGTCACCCTTGTCAGGCTTCTGCAGGATCAGGATGGGTACGGAGTTGGTCCCGGACTGAAATTCCCACTGTCCGGTGCAGGAGTAGGCCTCACGCTTCGCACGCCAGATGGGCTTCAGAGCCTCAGGGCAGCGCGCGGGCCACCACGAAGAGGTTCGTTGCTCGTCGATGAGCAGAATGGTGTGGTTGATCGCCCGGAGTGGCGGCAAGGGTGTGTCTACCGCGTTCTTGCAGATAGGCAAGGTGTACGCACGGAGCTACGCGTGGAGGCCCTCGAGGTTAGACTCTAGGGCATCCATCGTGACCGAGGACAGTGTCACCGCCTGGCCATCATCAATAGGCTTCGGCTGGGCACTGCCGATCGTGTCACGGATGTGACGGTGCTGCCCTATTTTTCGCCGATTTTTGGCTACTTTCCTCGATTAATCCAACGGGCGAGCAGCCCTCGCGCCGTCTGGAGTCCTAGCCGCCCACACTCAGCGCCTGGCCACTCAGCGCCAGCGCCCTGATGGCGCATCACCCCTAGATGCCAGCGCATCCCGCTGCGCGCTCAGACACTGCCCGGATCACCGGTCTGCCCTGCAACCGGTTCCCCGGATCGCCGAGGAGGCACTGTCATTCCTGATGACTCCCCTCGCCGAGACACGCCGAGCTGATCAGCCTGATGACACAGCCTCGGCCCCACACAGCCCCGAACACTGCCAGCTGACACAGCCTCGTGACATAGCCCCGCACAGCCTCGCCGCGCAGCCCGCGTCGCAGCCTCGCTGGCTATGCTGAGCACTGCCCATCAGCTTAGGTAATCGTACAGCCTGCCCTAAACACTCTGTAGTATATAAGGGTAGCACTCCTCGCTCCTGTCCGTCATCTCGACCTCTTGGTCAATACGGACAGGTAAGCCGTCGTATGTATTAGTTACTGTTTCAATGTTAACTTGGTCAATACGGACAGCTGTAGAAGTTTGTTCGTCGCCGCGTGACCCGCTCCGCTGCGCCTCGTCGTCGACCTCCCCATCCGCCCTCCCTCGTGCAGCGTTGAGCCTCTGCTCCGCGACAGATCGCAACGCGGGTGGGGTTCAAGCCGAGGAGGACACTGTGCTGGTATAGGAATGGTGTCCCCAGGATGGCGTCGTAGCTGTCGAGGTTTAGAACGTCGAAGCGGCGTTGTGTGTCAATGGACTGATAGCGAAAGCCCACTGTCACTGAGTGGTTCACCTTAAAGCGGGAGTCAGACACGGCCAGCTTAACAGGGAGGGCCTTCGCAAGTGGCTCAACTTTCAGCTTCAACTGGTCAACGATGGATGTGGACAGGAAATCAGCCAGTGAGCCCGAGTCAAGCAGAGCGCGAACAGGATGCGCATTGATATAGATTAGGACTACTACAGGACGCGGCAAATGGCGAGGAAAGTCCTTGGGCTGGGCCGCATTGTGCTCAAGGGAGTGCACGACATCAGTGGCAACAGGCTGTCGTGGGCGACGCGGCTTCGACGCACACAGCATAAGTGAGACCTCTGCAGAGCTCGAGATGCTGGCATGGTCAGCGGAGGATGTCGAGGGCGGACACGACGAGGTGCCCGAAAAGCTGGTGGCATGGTCATAGGCCGAAGCCGGGGAGGCAACTAAGTCCGTGGGAGACGAGCCACGAGGTGGGGTGAAGCCACCATGAGACGGCAGGGGGCGTGGAGCCAGGGGTAAGCCTACGCCAGAGGACAGAGTGGAGGCACAACCATCGCGGGCCAGGCTATCCCAGACCGGACTCCAGTCAACATCAGGCAAGTCTGGCGGTGCCCTCTCGCGGTGGCGGTCGTCAGGCACACCGGGAGGGTGGTCAGGGAAATGGACCCGATAACAAGCCTCCAGCCAGGAGACGGGGTCAAACCCATCCAACAGGACGTCAGCGAAGTCGAGGGCACAGCATAGCCCAGTATGATGATCGTCGATGAGAAAGGTGGGGTCAGCAGGGTCAACCTGACAGATGAGAAACCAAGCCTCATTGTGAGAGTGTACCGCGCCGCGTCCGTCGTCCTGGTCGAACGTGTAGGGAACGCCGGCATGGAGTGCCGCGAGGAGGGCAGTGGTGACCTCCAAGATGGGATCATCGCCACCATAGGAACTGGCAGTGTCTGGGCCCCTGGAGCCAACAGCGGTGCCCTCAGTGGTGTCGGCACCACTAACCGAACAAGCGGGCATGGTTCCCCGGACAGAGGAACCGTGTCGTGGCAGGGAAGCGTGGTCAGGCAAGTGGCGGTGGAGGAAGTCCACGTATGCATCCTCAAACCAGGCGGCCGCACGGAACGCAGGGTCAGTTGCGACAGAAAGGTCGAGGAACCACCACCATCCGATGTAGTCATCGAAGATCGCGAGCTCGTCACCCTCGTCGAGGAGGACCTCAAAGCGAGAGGGGCTATAGACCCACGGAGCATCTGCGTCCGCGACAGAGTCGAAGCTGTACGGCATGCCCATCAACAGGGAGTCCCGGAGGGACGACGCGGCTGCACAGCCGGGGATGGCATGATCTAGGTCGAGGGCGATGGTGCAGAGGTTGAGCGCATCAGCGTCTCGCAGAGCAGTAAGCTGGTCCACCTCTGTGAGGTCGACGTGGACCGCACGCAACGCAGCCGCTGGCCGAGGCATCGTTTTCCGTCGGGGGCAATCCTTGGCGAGGTGATCGGTTGTGCCGCAGTCAAAGCATTTGCCCTGAGCATGGTATGCGTCACGCTCTGCCTGGGTGCAGAGGCCGCCGCCAGCGGTGCGGTGAGGATGATCGCGGTCGACACGGGAGCGGCCAGCGCGGGATGTGTTGTCAGAACCGCCATGGTCACCGCGAGGGTGATCTCGATGGCGGCCGCGAGGTCACTCACCCGTGCCGTGAAAGGCATGACCCTGATCACGGGAGTGACCACGACAATGATCGCGTTTACGGGAGTGTGCGCCGCCAGGGCCCTCTGGAGAGCGGCACCATGGCAAGTCATGGCGATACGGGGCAATGTGGCGCCTGTTGGGGCTATCAGCGCGAGTCCGGTTGAGGTGAGCGTGTTGGCGGTAGAGCTTCTCGGAGTGTTCCCAGCATTCAGCCTCCGTGAGCAGTTCCTCGAGCGAGCTGTATTCCTCAGACAAGCCTTTCAGAGTCCAGTGGCTTTTCAGAGGGATGTCAGCGCCACGCCAAAACTGGATAATGAAGGTGCAATGAGCAACATCACCAACGCTGGTGGCAAGGCGTTCGAGCTCACGGTGATACGCGCATATAGGGCTGCCGCGTTGAGACCAAGTTTCAAAGCGCTGGCGCTACATGGAACGGAAGTCGGTGGGGAAGCAGTGGTTGAAGAGCGCCTCGAGGAAGGGGCTAAGACGCCATTCGTACGGTCGGGCGGCGACCTCGCGCATGTAAAACTGTGAGGCCGTGCCGCCGAGGTATCTCTTCAGGTGGGCAACGCGGTGTTTGCGTGTGACGCAGCCCAGGCGGAGGAAGTCCTTTACGTCTAGAACCCAACGCTCGAAAGTCTCGTAGCAGGGCTCACCATTATAGACGAAAGGGGGGTCCGGTTTGGTGCTGGACTGCTCTAGTTTGCGGCGGGCAAGTGTTTTGCGCCAACGGCGGCGAGCTGCCTGTTGTCTCCACTGAGTACGCTCAGAGGCGTCGCTGTCTGGCTCGGACAGTTCGGACTGAAGTGAGCTCCGGTCCGAGAAGTCGCTGTCAGATGAGGACGCAGGTTGGCGTTCATCAAGGGAGGATGACGAGCGGTCGTCGGCATTGTTGGGGTCTATGCACTGCGTAGGGCGCAGGGCCCTACCAGAGGGTGGGTGCTGGCCACCATGCAGTGTCTGGTAGAGGAACGTGCCCAGGGGAAGTTGGGACGCAGGGTTCTGCGTCACCGCGGGTGCCGCCACCGCCTGACGGCCCGGCGGGGTGGCTTGCTACGAGGTGTCGGCATTCCCAGAGATGACAGGAATGCATATCCGGGTGGCAGGCGCAGGGCGACGCGGCTTCCCGTGGGTGACTGGGCAGGTACGCGCATCGCAAGGTTGTTGCAGAAAGAGTGAGGCCATGAGGCCAGGGTCATCGCATGCATTCGCGGTTGTAGGAACAGGGGTCGCCGGTGGCAAGTATATTGGAGGGGGTGTGAGTTGACGTGTCTCGGCGTCGAGCTGGTCCTGCAGGAAGCGAGCGTAACGTGCGTCATGAACAACTTGAGCTGCAGTGTACCCGTCAAGAGTCAGCGGCGTTGGGCAAGGTGGAGGCACGTCGCGGGCACGAGCCTTGCCTTTCTCACGTGGCTGTGTACGGGGTACATTGTCCTCGACCGTGGGGGCGTAGGAAGAGCGCGGGTTAGAGCAGGGAGGCAGAGGTGTGCGGTGGTCTATCGAGAAGTGGGCGCGTTGTGGACGAGGTGTGTGTGAGTCGCCCAGAGCGGCAACCGGTAGGCATGGCGTCTCAGGCTCAAGCTTGGGCGACGACGGCGAAGTCTTCGTGGCAGCTACCGGTGCTGCATAAGGTGTGGACATACCATTCGCCTGGGTCGCGAAGAGTTTGGATGACGCGGTAGGCGGGTTAAGTGCGCCCTTCGACAGGCGGCGAGCCTTGCGGCGCAGAATATGGAGTGCATCCGGGCTGAGCAGGGTCAACACATCCTCATATAAAGCATCTAAAGGTATAGGTACATTCAAGGGGACGGTCGACGAGCGCGTGCTGCCGGTCGTATAATCCAACCACGTGTCGGAGTCACTATATACAGTCTCGACGCACGCCTGGCGCTCACACGGTGCCAGTGTTGTGGGCATGCCTTGAGGCGCGTTGGCACCGGAGTGGTCGTCGACAATGTCGGACCATGTCGACAGTCGGAACGCGGGCATCGCTCCGCCTGACAGGGCGTCAGTGGTGTAGTGTGCCACGGCACTGTAGTAGCGCGTACTGGCGTCGTATCCAGCCATGGACGCCGATGAGGCGTACATGGGCTGAGGGGCAGCGGCGGGGAGTGCAGCAGGGGATGCGGCGTCAGAGTCATCGAGGTAAGACAGACTGACACCACTGTAGGACGCAGTGTCCGAGGTGGGGTCGTGGCGAGGCTGGCCGGCATCGGGGGCATCGGACGGGGGTAGCCTGTCGCCGGTGTGGTTTTGTTCTGCGTTGAGCTCAACATCGATGGTTGTGATATTCGATGTAGGATGCACGACATCCGGCACGGTTGCGTGGGATGGTGCCATCTCAGGTCCCGGCTCTGTTGAAAGGGGTATCTGCTGAGGCATCCCGCCATCCATCGGACTGGGGCGGGGAACGTCGTCGACGCACTCCACAGTGGGGTAAGCCGCTGCCGTAGAGGAACCTGGAAGCAAGGCAGAGGGCGTCACGCCCTCTGCGATGGTCAATTCAGACATGAGAGGGGTCAAGGACGTACCGTCTGCAGTCTGAAAATTTTTGGTGTCGGTGAGGGCGCCGGTAACGGCAGTCTTTTTGACTTTTGGAGCAGCTGGCCGGCTGCTTTGATAGTTGGTACCGCGTCTCGTGGGCATGACGGACAGCGGTCAGTGGCAGTTGTCCAACGGGTGATCAGGCCGGAGGGTCGCCAGAAAAGGGGGAAGGGGGAGAAATGAAAAGTACTACGAAAAGCTTGTTAAGCTCGAGAAAAGAGAAAACAGAGGTTCAAAATATGTGAGGATAGCCTCTCGTGAACGAGGAGGAGTATCCGCACAAGACGAAACAGAGCTCAGACGAAGTAGAGAACTGGAGAAAGTACTCGATTCTCGGGGTAAGAGCAATGCATACAGGAGGAGACGGGCTCTAGCTAGACTATATAGTATAGAGCATGTGACTACTACCTAAACAGTACAGTAAGTGTGATAAGGAAAGGGGCTGAATAAGAGTAAGTGCACGGTGTTACCGTGCGATTAGTCATAGGTAGCTAAATTGGTTACTGATCCCTTATAGCCTACTCGCTTTGGTGCCAGTTTCTTGGAGGGAACGCGAAGGTTCAGATCCTTTGCGTCAAGCCAAACACGGTCTCCGACCTTGAACAAGGGTTCTGATTTACCCTGGCCGTAGTACCACTTCATTCGCTCTGCAGCCAGCACGAGCGCGGCTTTTGCCTGATCTTGGGCCTCCTGTCTAAGCTTCGTCCAGTCGTCCAGTTCTGACAACCTTGTAACACGGTCCTGCTCTGGGAACATGCATGGATGACGGCCATATTCGACAAAGAATGGCGAGTTCTTGATGCTTTCATGCGCCTGGTTGTTGTACGCAAACTCGGCAGAGGGCAAAAGGTACGCCCAGTCGTCCTGCCTAAAGCTTGTGTAGCAGCGCAGATACTGCTCCAATGACTGATTAACTCGCTCAGTCTGACCGTCTGCCTGAGGGTGGAACGCTGTAGTCATTGCTGACTTGATCCCCAAGAGTCTGCACCATTCCTGGAAGAGTTTCGTGGCGAACTGCGTTCCTCTATCCGAAATGATCTGTCTGGGTAGGCCGTGCAAAGGCCAAACGCGCTCATAGAGCAAATTTCCCAGATCCTTGGCTGAAAACTCCTTGGTGATGGGGAGGAAATGTGCTCGCTTGGTTAAGCGGCAAACGACTACAAAGATAGCATTATAACCGTCCGACTCAGGCAAGTCCGTGATCATATCGCATGAGATTATCTCCCAGGGTTCTGATGGAACCTCATTCGGCTGTAGCAGGCCAGCAGGCTTCTGGTTGACGTTTTTATGCAACTGGCAGACTTCGCAACCTGCGACGTACTTCTTGATGTAAACTGACATTCCTGGCCACCAGTAGTTGCGCGACAGCAACTCTAACTTCTTCCATTGTCCAGGGTGTCCAGCCCCAGGGAAGTCGTGGTGTAACTTGAGTAGATCCGCCCTAATCTTGTTGTCCTTGGGCACATACACCTTGCCTCGGTGCAGTAGTAGCCCGTCCTCGAGGTGTCATTCCGCTAAGTCCTTCCCGAACTCTCTTGGTCCTTTCAACATCAGGTCTTTGTACGACTTGGTGACTTCGTCGTCTAGCAGGGCTTTTCTGATCCTTTCTAGCAGTTTGCTATCATCCAGTATCGATGAATGGGTTGGTTGCATGGCTCGAATCGCGAAATATTCTGGCTTCAAAAGGACTTTTTCACGATTGTCGCAATCCACCCCCAATTCATGATCTGGCCTCCTGGACATTGGATCAGCCCGCTTCATCGTCTTTCCAGGCTTGGGCTCCAACTTGAAGTGAAAACGTGTGAGGAAAAGACTCCAACGTGCTTGACGTCGCGTCAAGTCTTGTGCCTTGCGGAAATAGGTCAAATTCTGGTGATCTGACCATATTTCAAATGGTAGAGGATGTCCCTCCAAATGGTGGCGCCATTCCTTCAGCGCGCAGATGATGACTAGCATCTCCTTGTCGTATATCTCGTAGTTGCACTCATATACGCCTAGCGCCTTGGAGTAAAACGCGACAGGGTGCCAAAGGCCATCCTCGCCCAGTTGCTCAAGTACAGCCCCCGTAGCAAAGTCTGACGAATCGCATTCGAGCCTGAAAGGGTGCTAGTCATCTGGAATCTTGAGAATAGGCGCAGTAGTGAACGCTCTCTTGAGCGTATCGAAGGCATCCTGCTGCTCAGGCCCCCATTCCCACTCTTTGCCTTTGCAGGTAAGCTCTGACAATGGGCGAACAATCTTGCCAAAGTCTCGAATAAACCGTCGGTAGAAGTTGGCAAAATCCAGGAAAGCCTGGACATCTTTGACCCTTTTAGATATGGGCCAAGATAAAACGCCATCTACCTTTGATGGATCCATCTGAACCGACCCCTTGCTGATGATCATTCCGAGGTATTCAATGCTATCCGTCTCGAAGAAGCATTTTTCTGGCTTAGCGAACAGGTTGTTGTCGCGTAGCCGCTGCAATACCTCGTGAACTAATCGGCGATGGTGGTCCAAGTCATTTGTGAAGATGAGAATGTCGTCTAGGTAGACCATGACATGCCCTTCTCGAATCAGGTCATCGAGAATATGGTTCATCATGCGCTGAAAGATGGCTGGTGCATTGCTGAGGCCGAAGAACATCACCGTAGGTTCGTATAAACCAAAAGGTGTCATGAAGGCCAGCTTCCACTCATCTCCTTCCTTGATTCTGACGTTGTTATACCCCCATCTTAGGTCAATCTTGGTGTATATACTGGCCTTAGATAGTCGATCTATAAGTGTCACAGTTTTCTAATTCCCTACGGTTTAATTCTCGTAAGCGCCCAGTAGGTGCTAGGGGTTAGGGTTATGGACTAGGGTTAGGACAGGCACGCGTCAGAACGCGGTCACGTGTTGGTCACGTGCTGGGAATGGACTCAGAGTCATGTGAGGATCTTATCTTTATCTTATCTATGATGTAGACGCTCCGGTACAAGGGTATAGTAGGTAGCCGGACCCAGAGTCCGGGTAGTGTATTCTAGAATAGCGTAGAAGGTTCCGGACACATCCGGTACTCGGCTTTAGACTTCGCCGAGCCCGGAGTGTCTTGGCAAGTATCGCACCATCATCACACCATCGTGCATGTGATGGGCAGTATCAGAAGTCTCGGGTAGTACCAGGGGTCCTCCCCTTCATGTATATATACCGGGCTCTGCTGGGCTTAAGTCCCCAGCATCATCTACCTCGTCTTTCACCCACTTCACTCGCACCCTCGCAGTCAAGTCCAACCCCACTTAAGCTACTAAGGTAAGTAGCGGGGTTTACTTTGACATTTAGATGATGCTATACCCCTTCGCGTCGACGTCGGCCTTAAGGGCTTGATCGTCGTGCGCAGCGTGCTCGACGTTGTTGCCGGCGACGTCGGCACCTTTTACTACTTATAATCTTGCGTTAGCAGGTTCGTCTCTTCGATGCGCGGCTACCACCTGTAATAGGGGTAGTTCTTCATTCGTGGGGCTGGCGACTGAGGTCCACCTGTAAAAGGGGGCTGTACGTCGTCAGCCATGGGGTCGCATGGGCATTACTCGTCGAATTATCGCGAGTGATGTTTGTGTAGGCGGGTTCGAAGCGCACATCGACCTGTAATAGGCGATGCTGTGCTCGGCCTGTCCGAAGACCTAAACGACTTGGGATCTGGGGGATACGTTGGGCCACCTGACAAGGGGCTTGATATATTGAGACCCATCGTTGGACGCGCGGCACCAGGAGTGCGACCACGTGGGCGGGCTGTGCAATACAGCATGGGAATCTTCTTGCCGAGCCACAGGCGTAAGTGGCCATGTGACGCGTGGGGTGTTGAGTCCACCGTACGGAACTAAGGCTTGTCCTCCACCGTGCGCAGGTGACTGCATCCCCGAGACTGGATGACAAGCGGTAAGATACTAGCATCTAGGAAGTCCATGGAGATCGTAGCCGTAAGGCACGACAAACCATTTTCAGCGGGTGTGGAAACCTGACTGAGATCTGAAACTTCCCCATCGCGCATGTGCAGAGAGATAATGGCATGCCGTAACGACTGTACTCACAAATGCGCGCGCACCAAGATTCAAACCGCAGCAAGAGAGGGCTGGTAACCCTCATTTTCTGAGCACTTTTCCTTCCATAAGCCGTACCTGTAAAAGGACGCTGGGTGATTATGTTATCACACAGATGAAGTTCTACAACAAGACCATCATTGCCCGCAACGCCGCTGCCCCCTACCCCTCCCTTGCCGAGCGCATCTCGCTTCGCAAGGAGACCCAGGAAAAGGTCTACGAGGAGGTCAAGGAGAAGCTGGCCGAGATCGAGCGCCCCAAACAGCGCGAGAAGTATCTCCTCCAGCGCGAGCGTAACCGTCGCACCGTCACCCGCCCCGTCCCGAAGGCCGAGCAGGATCGCATCAACGAGGAGTTCGAGGAACGCCTCTGGGCGCTCGAACAGGCCTCCAGGCTCATCATGGAGATGAAGGCGCGCAAGCGTCTCGAGGACCGGATTTCGAATCCGGCTCCCTCACTCCTGAGTCGTCTGGGCCCCCCTCAGCACCTGTCTCAAGAAGAGGTCGAGGAGACATACGGGAACGATGGCGACACGCAAGGCAAGGTCCCGAAAGAAGCAGGTCGTATGCAGAAGTCGCACATCATCGATCGAACAAAAGAGATGATGAATTTGTTCAACGCGGTAAACCTTCGTTTGGTACCGCTCAGCGACCACCTCGTCGACATCGACAAGGTCGACAAGGAGCTAGGCGACGAGGTCTCGAAGTTGCTCGTCGACTTCGAAGACTTATACGACCACTTCGACGAGAACAAGGGGAGAAAGAAGTTGAAGGGAAAGCATTACAGGTGGATTACGAGGGATTTAAAGAAAATAAAATATGTATCCTTCGAAAATTTTAGTACTCGATATGTAGAGATCGCAAGGGAGCTCGTTGCTCTCAATATCTCATTCGAATACTAAATCCACCTGTAACCCGATGTAATAAAAACTCCACCTGACACTGAACTTCTGTGTGATACATAAGAGTTTTCCTTACTTTCCAACTGTAAAAGTGGAAAGAATTTGTACTAACATACCTTTTGACTAAGAAACAATGGCTGACGCTGATCAAATCGCTCAAATCAACTGGACCGACATCAACTTGTCCTCGGACAATATCCAACTCTCTCACGAGACCACGGTTCAGGCCATCTCCTCGGTCGCAGCACCAGAGGAAATATCGCAGAACCAAAGGATCTTCATCCAAGAATCGATCTACGCAGGGGTTGTTGAAGCCTCCCGTCAGAACGAGGCCCACGTGAGGCACCTATTCGATGGGTTCCTCAACATTTTTAACGCGGCTATGACATCGATTCTGGAGAGGGTGGACGAAGTCCGCCATGAGCTGGTCGAAACCCAGAAAATCACCTATGTTCAGGAAGCCTCGCTGGAAGGCGTCAGGGGGCTCGCAGAAAATGCGATCAAACAGTTGAACGCCCTCCCAGCCGGTATCGGTTCAGGAGGTGGCGCACCTGCTCGCCCCAAGTCCGCCCAACCGCCGCTCTTCTCAGGCGAGAAGAATACGACGAAGTTTGAGGAATGGAAAAATCTGGTCGAACTTTGGAACAGCACCCAGGGCATCACGACGGACAAACAGCGCATAGTCAATGCGTTGTCCCTGTTGCGCGAACCAGCCCTGAAGCTGATGCAACCACTGTTGGACAAGAACGCCAGGGGCGAGGACATGGGCTCGGTCGACAGTTTCTGGGCTAGTCTCCAGACGGTTTACGGTCAAAAGGATGTTACGCGCACGGCAACGAAGGACCTCGAGAAGCTACTCAACGACAAGTCGGCTCTCCAGAAGGACATCATCGACTACTCGGTTCGCTTCAAGGTACTCCTCGACAACAGCAGCAAGCCGTTCACGGATGCGCACATGATTAACAAACTGTACGACAACGTCGAGGAGAAGCTGGGCATCTTCGTGCTGGGTCGCGGTCGCTCGAGTTGGCCTATAACCGCGTCAGAATTCATGACGTATCTCGTTGAGGCATACAAGGAACTCTACCCCGACCGCGCAGCGACGCACATCTTCAGCAAGGGAAACTCGCACGGCTCGGGTTCTACACCGGACCCGAATGCTATGGACATCAGCGCGGCTCAGACGGGCAAGGGCAAAGGCAAGGGGAAACAACAGGCGAATTCACAAGAAGCCAAGAAGGTTTCAACTCCCTGCGCCATTTGCACCGAGCTGAAGAAGTTCGCGCGTGCTAAAACGCACGTCACTTCGGACTGCTTCTCGCTCAAGGACCAGAAGCCGCAACAGTCTTCCGGTAACAACAACGGCAAGGCCTCCTCCTCGAGCGGGGGAGTAACAATCAAGGAAAAGGCAAGAACGCGGCGACAATTGCTGCCAAGAAAAACTCCTTCAATCAAGCGAAGGCCAGGATGGCCGAATTAGAGAAGGAGATCGCAGGACTCGAGGCCGACGACGAAGTCGTCATTAATGCGGCCCGTATCCACGAATGGACGGAGGAGGACGAGAAGGAGTTGAAACAGACTCCCCCCCAGGAACCCGTTGATGAGCGGGAAGCTAGGCGTGCACGTATGAGGGCCCGAGCTGCTAAATACGCGAAATCGTCTGACCGGAAAGTGGATTTTCTCAACGACCTGTAGTGGATCCCTGCGTCCTACAGGTTAATAACGCTGATCATGTACCCACGGCCGAGTCTACACTGGATGTAGATAGAGTAATTGACATTGATGTATTGAACGTCTCGCGTAATAAATCATTATCGTTCAAACTTCCTATTACTCTGTGGGTGTATGGTAAAAAAGCGCAGGCAGAAGCCCTGGTTGATTCAGGCGCCACGACGAGTTTCATCAATCACAGCTTCGTCGAAAAGAACAATCTGGTAACTATTAAGTTGGCAAATCCGTATGAAGTAAAAAATGCGGATGGAACGATCAATAAAGCAGGACGAATCACTCACGCCCTGCGAGCCTACTTGGAAATTGGAACACACAAACACACCCAATACTTGCTCGTGACAGATTTGCACGACAAAGACATGTACATAGGGTACAAGTTCCTACACCGGCATAACCCAGAAATCGACTGGGCAAAAGGCAATTGGGAGTTCACCAGATGTCCTGAATCATGCAAAGTCTCCAGCATGGCACAGAAAGTCCAAGCCCTCGACATCGAAATCGGCAATGACGAGGAGCTGGCAGAGCTCGAACCAGAGCAACCTTGGGAATCCTCACTGGACGATATTGGAGAAGAGGATATTCCCCACCACATCAACTGGGTTGATTTCAGTAACCCAGAGGAACGAACGCAAGCCGAGGCTGTCGCTGACATCCTGAAAAAGGATGACGACGATACAGTCGACACCTCGCAATGGAAATCACAGGTACCGAGTTGGGTCCACAAATTCGAAAGCGTATTCAGTAAAACCAAGTCTGAACGCATGCCCACCCACAAACCATGGGATCATGCCATCGAATTTGAGGAAGGAGCAAAATTGCCCCCAATCGGAAAGGTGTACCCACTAGACCAGAGACAACGCTCGTCTTTCGACGAGTGGATTCGTGAGGAACGCCGAAAAGGCTACATAGAAGAGTCGAAGTCACCCATCGCTGCATCATTCTTTTTCGTAAAGAAGGCCGATGGTAGTTTGCGACCTTGCATGGATTACCGCCCCTTGAACGGAATTACAAAGAAAAACCGCTATCCTATCCCTCGCATCGCCGACTTAATCGACGCACTGTCTCAGGCGTCGATATTCACAAAAATCGACCTTCGATGGGGATATAACAATGTCCGCATCAAGGAAGGTGACGAGTGGAAAACGGCTTTTGTAACCAAGGATGGTTTATTCCAGGCCAAAGTTATGTACTTTGGATTCGCAAACGCACCGGCAACATTTCAGAATATGATGAACAACATTTTCGAAGACCTTATCCGTCAAGGAAAGGTTATGGTCTACCTCGACGATATCCTCATCTTCGGCAATGACCGCGAGGAACATCAAAAGATCGTACACGAAGTGTTGCAGCGACTGGAAGACAACGACCTCTTCGCAAAGGCAGAAAAGTGTCTATTCGAGAAGGACAAGCTCGCCTATCTCGGCATGATTATATCCAAAAATCATGTAGAAATGGACCCTGCTAAAGTCACTGGCGTAACGGAGTGGCCCGTACCGACCAAGGTCAAGCACGTTCAGGCATTCCTTGGATTCGCGAATTTCTATCGCAGGTTTATTAAAGACTTTGCGAAGATCACGAAGCCACTCACGGTACTCACCAAGAAGGATCAACCATGGGAATGGGGCCCCGACCAGCAGAAGGCGTTTGACGATCTGAAAAAGACGTTCACTTCTGCACCAATTCTACGAATTCCGGACGACGTTAATCCGTTCAGGCTCTCTACCGACGCGAGTGACTTCGCGATCGGCTCGGTTTTGTCACAACTCGACCCAAACGATAAGCTTTACCATCCGGTAGCCTTCCACTCCAAGTCACTCAATGTTCACGAAAGGAACTATGAGATATACGACAAGGAGATGTTGGCCATAATCCGCGGGTTAGAAGAGTATAGGCACTATCTAGAGGGACATCCGGAGAAATTCGAGATATGGTCAGACCACCAAAACCTGACTTATTTCAAGCAGGCCCAGAAATTGTCTCGCCGTCAAGCTCGTTGGGCATTATACCTAACAAGATTCCATTTCACACTACACCACAAGCCGGGTAAAACAATGGAAGCTGAAGACCCTCTGTCCAGGAGACCAGATCATGAAGAGGGGGTAGAACTCGATAATCGCGACCATATTCTTCTGAAACCAGAATTTTTCGCCAATCTGCTCGAAGTCTGCGCGATCGACGCCTCCCATGACGCTCCAGTAAACGACGATTTACTGCTCCAAGAGGTCAAGAAGGCTCTGTTATCCGACGAAGTCACCAAGAACTATCAATCGTTACTCAAATCAGGCCCACGCGAGTTCAAGAAACCGTTAGAGGAATGGAACTTTGAGAATGGATTGCTACTCTTCCGGGGTCATATCTACATACCAAAGGATGAGAATGAGGACTTACGACGACGAGTAGTCCAAATGCACCACGACCACCCATCAGCCGGACATCCAGGCAGGTGGAAGACCTACGAACTTGTCTCCCGAAACTATTGGTGGCCGGGAATGTCTGTCTTCGTCAAGAAATACGTCACAGGCTGCGACACGTGTCAGCGAATGAAGAATCGCACACAGCAGACCTACGGACAACTCATGCCCAACAAGGTACCTAATGGACCTTGGGAAGTTATTACCATCGACTTGATTACTCAGTTGATGCCGTCAAGAGGAAAGGATGCCATTCTAGTCGTTGTATGCCGACTCACCAAGAGAGCACGTTTCTTCGCGATAACAAACAAATTCTCTGCTAAAGACCTCGCAAAGATCCTGATGGATAAAATTTACCCTATCCACGGACTACCTTTGCAGATAATCTCAGACAGAGGAACTCAATTCGCGGCAGAACTCTTTCAAGAATGGTGTAAGCTACTCGATATCGAGTCAGCGATGTCTACGGCATATCACCCTCAGACAGACGGTCAAACAGAACGAGTAAATCAAGTTCTAGAACAGTACCTACGCTGCTTCGCTGATAATGTCAATCACGAAGACTGGGTCGATTATCTGCCCACCGCAGAATTCGCCTACAACAATGCAGCACACGAAAGTACAAAGGACACGCCGTTCTTTCTAGAATATGGTAGACACCCACGGGCAGGACCAACTCTCGACAAGCAAGCCAAAAGCAAAGACTTGAACGAGATATTCAGACTTAGACAAGACGCCCAAGACAAGGCCAAAGCAGCCCTACAACTAGCAGCGGACCGTATGAAGTGGTACTACGACCAGAACAAGCAAGAACTGCCGTTTAAAGTCGGCGACAAAGTCCTGCTGAATTCAAAGGATTACCAAACCACTCAACGCACGCTGACACCGAGGTACCTAGGACCGTTCGAAATCATCGAGCAACTGTCCAAAGTAACCTTCAAGGTGAAACTGCCTTCACAATATAGGGCATATCACCCGGTGTTCCACGCTAGTAAATTAATCCCCTATTCTACACCCTCCATCGTCGGCCAACGAGCCGCACCGCCAGAGCCAGAAGTTCATGACGGAGAGCTCGAGTACGAGGTCGAGAAAATTCTCAACCACAAGACTACCGGGCGTGTCAGGAAACGAAACTGGTACATGGTTCGGTGGAAGGGTTATGGGCCAGAAGAAGACAAATGGGAACCAGAGAGTAATCTGGAAGGTGCTAAAGAGAAGATCGCGGAATTTTGGCGCGTTCGGAACGAAGAAGCACCTATGGAAACAGACGGTTTAGAACTCGATGAAGAGGAAACCCTTCAAATCGTTCTAGATGGTGGAAAGACACCATCCAAGAGCACTACCGAGGCAGCAGGCTGGGACCTGTATGCAGCAGAAGATGCAACAATTCCAGCAGGAGACCGCAAACTCATCAGCACTGGCATTCACATTCGAGTTCCAACTGGGACCTATGGACGAATTGCACCGCGATCAGGACTAGCACTCAAAGGCATTCATGTCGGCGCAGGCGTTATCGACCGGGACTACACGGGTATCGTCAAAATACTACTCCTTAACACAAGCGACAGTGACTTCACAGTCACGACTGGAGATAGGACGGCTCAATTGATCCTGGAGAAAATTGCCGATGCCGATATAGAAATCGTCGAAACGCTACAGTCAACCGATCGTGGATCAGGCGGGTTTGGATCCACTGGAAAATAAAAAGTCTTCTCTCGGGAGTTCGAATCTGAAGAGGGGGTACTGTCACAGTTTTCTAATTCCCTACGGTTTAATTCTCGTAAGCGCCCAGTAGGCGCTAGGGGTTAGGGTTATGGACTAGGGTTAGGACAGGCACGCGTCAGAACGCGGTCACGTGTTGGTCACGTGCTGGGAATGGACTCAGAGTCATGTGAGGATCTTATCTTTATCTTATCTATGATGTAGACGCTCCGGTACAAGGGTATAGTAGGTAGCCGGACCCAGGGTCCGGGTAGTGTATTCTAGAATAGCGTAGAAGGTTCCGGACACATCCGGTACTCGGCTTTAGACTTCGCCGAGCCCGGAGTGTCTTGGCAAGTATCGCACCATCATCACACCATCGTGCATGTGATGGGCAGTATCAGGAGTCTCGGGTAGTACCAGGGGTCCTCCCCTTCATGTATATATACCGGGCTCTGCTGGGCTTAAGTCCCCAGCATCATCTACCTCGTCTTTCACCCACTTCACTCGCACCCTCGCAGTCAAGTCCAACCCCACTTAAGCTACTAAGGTAAGTAGCGGGGTTTACTTTGACAATAAGGTCTGAGATCTTGGGTATAGAGAAGTGGTCTTTCTTGACAACTTTGTTCAGCTTTCTGTAGTCTTGCACCAAGCGCAATGAACCATCCTTCTTCTTCACGAAAAAGACTGGTGCTGCCAGCGGGGATTTACTCAGTCTGATATATCCCTTGGCGAGATTCTCCTGAATCCACTCGTCCAGAGAATTCCTCTCTTCTGGCGACAGCGAGTAATTACGAGCTGGTCGAGGTAGTGTAGCTCCATCGATAAACTCGACAGCGTGGTCATAAGGCTTTCGTACGGGTAACCGTTCACTTACACACTTCGAAAACACGTCCCCATAGTCCTGATACTGTGCAGGGACAAGCTGCTCCCAGCCCTCGATTCCCTCCAGCGAACGAATACTGCACATCACTGCGATCTTCCGGCAGGTTACTGCCAAAACGCGGCCATCTGGGGTGGAAGGGTCGACCCACTGAAGCCAAGGCTTCTTTTCTTCCTCCTCGAAGTCCTCGTCCATGGGTTCTTCGAGCTCTGCTTGTGCTACTTGAGCCTTGTGGCTGGTAAAGCGACAAGAATCTGGGCATCTGGAGTACTTCCACTCGCCCTTATCCCAATCTATCTCAGGATTATGCTTCTTTAAGTAGCTAAAGCCGAGGAACATGTCCTTTCCACCCAGATCTGTAATGAGGCATGCTTGTCTGGAGACATGGTCCCCTACGGCTACGTCGAGCCAAGCGTACTCCTCAATACTGCCACACTTGTTCCTGGAGCCATCTACGTTGTAAACGCGTATCTCCCTGGCCAGCTGGTTCGTCTTTAGCTTATGCTTCTTGACGAAGGGATGGCTAATGAACACAGCATAGGCCCCTGAATCAACCAGCGCGGTAGTCTGCACTCTGATTTCCTTACCCTGACTCAAAGTTACTGGAACGATAAAGCTCGATTTAGAGGGCAAACTAGAGACTTTTCTCGATTCCAAAACTGATCTAATACACTCTACTGAGTCGGGAGGGTAAAGGAAATCTAAAAACGGACCAGATGTCGCAGACTCTACATTGGTCCCTGCAGAAAATCCTCATCGTCTGAGAACACCACGCGGTTAATCTTCTGCGCCTTCTCCTTCGAAGACGACTTCTTCTTTTGCTTGGTCTTGGGGGTATCTTCTTCTTCTGAGCTATCCGAGCTCGACTCCTCGTCAGAGGCTACCTCCTGGAATCTCTCCGAGTCGCTGGCGTACACCTCGCGCACACTGTTCTTCGTGTGGCGAGAGCCCTTATCCTTCTCCTTTCCCTTTGAAGACGAAGCCTTTGACGAACTGGCCACCGGTGCATTGGTGGTTTTACTCGACGACGTCGAAGAACCTGAGTTGTTCTTCTTCGATGGACACTCCTTGGCGATATGGCCTTTGCCTCCACACTGAGCGCAGCAGCCTTTCTTTTTTGCCTCCTCGAACGACATGGCAACCTTCTGAACTTTGGTTGTCTTGCCTTTACCCTGGGCTGAGCCCTTCTTCAAGGCGTCGACATCCATAGCGTCAGGGTCTTTCGACGACTGAGGCTGTCCAGAGAGTACGGTGCCCGTCAAGAGACGTTGATCCTGCAGAATCTTCTGAACATCTTTCAACCAACCATCCCAGGTCGTAGCCCACTGAGCACGACCACGGGCTGCCAGTACATCGGCGGCGGCACGAGGGGTATGGGCATAGGCTTTGACCAACAGTTCTTCGTTGGAGAAGCCGGTTTGACAGGCCAGCAAACGGAAACGAGCAGCAAACTCGTTGAAAGTCTTCTCGTTTGTTCCTTTCTTGCTGACAAGCTGCTCAAACTCTGCCCGTGCCCTGTCCTTCTTGACGGTCTGTTGGAATCCTTTCTGGAGTTTGTTCACAAAGTTGGTCCAAGTACCAAGGGGCTTTGAGTCTGCCACCTTGTCGAAGTACTCTTGCATGACCTTCTTTGCTGAACCTCGCAGGTAAGTCATTGCTGTCTCTATCTTCTTTTTATCGTCCATTACGCCACGGTGGCGCAATCAGAGTGCCATCGACTCGAGCCAGTCATCCAGCTTGCTAGCCTTATCACCATTAAAGGTGTCAGGCTCCTTCATGGTAGGGAACAAAGACTGAGACAACCCAACGTTGCCTCCACTAGTGCCTTGCTGAACCAACACTTTCAAGCTCTCGTTTTCCTGCTTCAGCACCTGCATAGCGCTCTGCAAAGTGCGATTTTGGTTCTGAGCCTCTGCTATCTGCGCAGACAAGTGCTGTCTAGTCTGCTCAAGAGTGTCTATCTGCTCCTGAAGTGTTTTGGCCTCGGTTTTGCGTTTGCGAAGGACTTCCTTCAAGCAAAGGACTTCTGAACCCATTTCCGACCTTACTTGAGCTATTTCAGCCTTTACCCAGTTACCCAGGCTGTCAATGAGGGCCTTAATGTCGCCAGGAGTCAGTCCTTTTTGAGCGGCTTGTACCCATGACTGGCTGTACTCTTCGTAAGAGGTCGAAAGCGGCGCAGCGGCCAAAACTGGGGTAGGGCCTCCCTCAGCCATAGAGCCAAGTTCTAACGCTCCCCAAGGGTCCATGCCACTTGAACTCGAAGCAGAACGCAAACCAAAGTCAACAGGATTTGAATTGAGCAACATCTTGATTCAAAAACGCGCAGATACAAAAACTAATCGAGGTTCTTCTCCAAAAACAACCAATCTTCACCCAACTCCTGAATCAGCTCCCTGCAATGCTCAGTGAAGCGTGGCTTAAGCTCAGTGAAGCTATGTGCGCCTGCCTTCTTCAAATCCCTCGAAATCTTCTTCCACTCCCTCGTGGTGTACTCCTTTGTCTCGACAATGGTCTGAAGGTGTTTGCGAATGTTGTCGAACCTCTCCTTGAACAAGCCCAAAATGTAGAGCTCGTGTTCAGTCAACCCAACTCGAAAACGCTGCTCGTCTAGCTTTTGAAAGAACGAACCCAAGTGGTTAAGGGCGCCGTTGAACTTTCGTCCGTAGTCACGCAACTGATGGACCTGAGTGTTGGTGTGAAAGCGAAGGTCCTTGGGAATGGGTTTGACTTCGATAGGGGGAGTAGGGGGAGGTTCAATACGCTCGATGAGGGGGAGAGGGGGAGGGGCGTTCGCGATGCGATCAAGTAGGCGGCGCTTGCGCTGTTCGTTGCGATAGTCTTCGAGCTGAAGCTGGTGCTTGAAGTCGTTCAAGTCTGCTTCACGAGCAAGCCTTTCACGACGACCAGGGACAGGGGTGTAGGGTGTAGTGCGAGGTTTGTATGCAGGGCGCAGCTTCCCAACGTCTCTGAAGCGGTGAAGGTTCGAGATCTTGATGCGCTCAAGCAAGGGTTTGCCAGAGCTCTCGTCCTTAGCGAGGACAAAACGGTTCTTAGCAGCTTTAGGCACTAGTAAACACGGGTCAGCCTGTGTACACAAGCCAGAAAACTTCTCCACACAGGCAAAGTGCAAGGCTTTCCTGCCAGCCAACCCTCAACGAAGAGAAAAGGGGTTTTACTGCGAGTTTCCACGCCACGCAGCTAAAATTGGTTGGACAGGGTATTACACCCTTAGTCCAGCACTACAACAGGGGTTACTCGTCCGCAGGCAAAGCCCTCTGAGGTGGGTTACACCACGTTCCCCTGTCTGTACCTAAAAAGGTACTATAGTGCCCACTTACGCCTGTGGATTGGCAGAAAACTGAACAAAGCGCAAAAGCACTTGTTCAAACAAGCTCCCAGAACCCAAAGCAATAACCTAGGCCACCAAAGGTGGAGTAGGTTGGCTAGCTTCAATCTTCTATCACAAAAATGCGCTGCCCTAGCGCCTATACACCAAACCAACCAGCAATACTCACTGGCAAAGGTTTACTCGGACTACAAAGGGTGTAGCCAAGCTTGAAGACGAGGTATAGAGGCTAGAGAGGTGAGATGCGATGAGATTGAAGCTTGGGAGGCACCCCCAGCCCTCAGGGTTTATATACATGTGCACCAGGTCCCCAGGGACTGGTGTTCAGGGTCCTAGCTATCTAATACCTACTACGCTATTGGCTAGTGCCCTACAGGCATTCCTACATTCTCCTACACGTTCCTAAATGTTCCTACGATGTCCCAGAAACCTCCAGAACGTTCCAGCACTGTCCGGACCTGTCCAGAGACCTCCAGGACTTTCTAGTCCATTCTGGAGTGTCTCGGCGCTTCCAGACCCTTGCCTGCTTCTAGACCTTCGATCATGTGACCCTGGGATACCGCACGTGTGCGCATCACATGACCGCCGTATCACGTGACCGGCCCCGAGTCTAGAGCTGTCACTTCAGCGCTTCTGCATGTCACAGTTCGGAGTAGTCGCTTCTGTCACCTGCTGCCCCTAACCCTAAGGGTTGAGACGAAAAACTGTGACACTCAGTATGATACGTTTCAGTTGTCAACGGTTGCCACTTACATTTGTGGTTACTTAGGTTTACTTGAGCTTCACCCGTGACGTGACAGTCAAGTAACAACGGTTCGACGTCGTCAAAGCCTTCACTATACTGGAGTGAAGCACCTGCTTACGTGCGAGCAGGCTATCTACTGGAAATTAGGCTCCGTGTAGATGTAGCTTAGGTCTAACGGCCAAGACCCTGTCAAAGTAAACCCTGCTACTTACCTTGGTAGCTTTAGGTGGGGCTGGACTTGACTGCAAGTGGTGCGAGTGAAGTGGGTGAAAGACGAGGTAGATGATGCTGGGGACTTAAGCCCAGCAGAGCCCGGTATATATACATGAAGGGGAGGACCCCTGGTACTACCCGTGACCCTTGATACTGCCCATCACATGCGCGATGGCGTGATGATGGTGCGATACTTGCCAAGACACTTCGGGCTCGGCGAAGTCTAAAACCGAGTACCGGATGTGTTTGGAACCTTCTACGCTATTCTAGAATACACTACCCGGACCCTGGGTCCGGCTACCTACTATACCCTTGTACCGGAGCGTCTACATCATAGATAAGATAAAGATAAGATCCTCACATGACTCTGAGTCCATTCCCAGCACGTGACCAACACGTGACCGCGTTCTGACGTGTGCCTGTCCTAACCCTAGTCCATAACCCTAACCCCTAGTGCCTACTGGGCGCTTACGAGAATAAAACCGTAGGGAATTAGAAAACTGTGACAGACCCTAGCTGTATCTACCCCCACGTTCATTGCTCCTACCCCCGCATACATCCATACAACAAACCACACATCCCCAACACGAACCACTGGGAATCCTCGACCTAACGTCTGGTCCAGGCAACTCAGCAAACGGTTGTTCCTCCTGACTAAACAACAGACCAACCATCCCTGGCAGCGACAACGGCTTACCTGTTCATATTGACCAAGAGGTCGAGATGACAGACAGGAGCAAGGAGTGCTACTCTTATATACTACAGGAGTTCAGGGCAGGCTGTACGATTACTTAAGCTGATGGGGAGTGCTCGGCATAGCCAGTGGGGCTGCGACACGAACTGCGCGGCGAGGCTATGCTGGGGCTATGTTACGAGGCTATGTCAGCTGGCAGTGTCTCGAGGCTGCGTCGGGCCGAGGTTGTGTCATCAGAATGATCAGCTCGGCATGTCTTGGCGAAGGGAGTCATCAGGGATGACAGTGCCGCTTCGGCGATCCGGGGAACTGGTTGCAGGGCAGACCAGTGATCCGGGCAATGTCTGAGCACGCAGCGGGATGCGCTGGCGTCTAGGGATGATGCGCCATCAGGGTGCTGGCGCTGAATGGCCAGACGCTGAGTGTGGGCGGCTAGGACTCCAGACAGCGCGAGGGCTGCTCGCCTGTTGGATTAATCGAGGAAAATAGCCAAAAATCGGCGAAAAATAGGGCTACGCCGTCACATCCGTGACGCAGGCACACATAAGTGCAGTGACCTTAGCCTTCTACTAAGAGTAACGGTCAAGCTGTTATATGTGGTCTTGCATTGTAAGTTAACATCAGACCTAGTTACAGCTAACTGTGGCTCAGGAATCTCAGCTGCCTGTATGAGGTCAGTGAGGACAGCTGTGCTGAAGCTTTGCAATAGACTGTGATCATTTTCATGACATGGATACATAAACTACTGCTAAATACAAGACACACTTTGAGATACAAGTCCAGCAACATCCTATAGTCACCGAAGATGAGTGATATATACTATGCTGATATGACACATATGCATACAGGCTACAAGACACACTTTGACATACAAGTACAATATAACCCTGCAAACTCTGAACCATAACTGTACATACTATACAGCTGCTACAAGACACTGGAACATAATATACAGGACCTCAGAAAACAAGTACAATATATTTTAACAGCACCAAAAACACTGCATTTACAACACACCATGCAAGGTGTACTCAACGCTGCTAGCAATCAAGGTAAGTGTGAGGAACAAAGTCAACGCAACGCGCTGGGGATAGTCCTCATACCATTCTGCATCAGCCAAGTGCTCCGCTGCAGGTACCAATGGCAGAATGGCATTGTGTGCAGTGACTGGGCTTGTGTTCTGCAGCTCAGGGGCTGTCTGCGCATGCTCTTTGGTAGCAGTCTGTGCAGTGCTGACTAGAGGCTGGACTTTATTGTTATTGTCAGTGTTGCCCTCAGCCATGCTACCTTTGTCATTATCAGCCTCAGCCTTACTATCAGCTTTGCTCCTGTTTTTGCCCTCGTCTTGAGATGTGCTAGCATGAAGTTGTGTACCTAGAGTATAGGCTTTGCATTAGTAATCAGCTTAAGTTTGTGGAACATAGTTAAATACTTACTGCTAATGGCAGAGTTCTCTTGTATGTGCTCAGGAGTTGGGTTACGATCAATAACCAGTGTGGACAGCAAAGGCAGGTTTTCATCAGGCTGAATGGCAGCTTCAAAAGTGGCCTTCTCAATGGAGAGTTTGTGCTTCTGGTCAGGTGCATCCTCAATTGAAGCCTCAGCATTACTGTCAAATAGGCTAACAGCACTTGACTTGTTCAAATGCGCCTCTGCACTATGCTGAGAGGATTCAAAGGTTTGCACTGACTCAGAGGTTGCTGTGCCCCAATCTAGCTCCAGGGACTCCAATAGCAAATCTTCATCCCAGCCATTATATTCAAATGTGTACTCATCTCCACGAGCCCGCATTCGCTTAAATGCATGAATGTACTGCTCAGTATATGCACTCTGTTGTATTGCCTCATCTTCATTCATGTAGATCACATAGGCCTTATGGCTACCATGAGCAGACAGTGGATCTAGCTCATTAGTATCAAGCTCATATCTGATAACTCCCCATTTGATTGCATGAATAACAGAATGTCCACCTAGTGAATGACTTGTTCCACAAGCTTCAAAAACAATCCAAGCACTGCATAAGCTGTTGCTGATATTTGCAAGAGTGTATGGTATATTGGAAAGTATCACTCCTGTTGTTTTTAGATCTCCATTCAACTTGTCAAGTAACTTAACATCGACCGAGCTTGAAAATAGCAGTTTTCCTTTATGTCTGGTAATGTAGTATGGCCCAATAATAGTAGCTAGATGACAGTATTCATTTGAACTGCATCTTAGTATTCTCTGCTCAGAGATCAAATTGCACTCTGGCTGACTTATCAAAGTTATCATGCTATGTTGATCAAGAAAGGTTGCAATTGAATGTACTTGCTGACAAATAACATTGATGGATATTTCAGTGGCAAATGGTCTCTTAGGTATCATATATATAAAAATAGATGTTAACATAGCAGGGGAGAAATGTTTGCAAAGCTCTTTCCAAGCTTTCTCTGATGTGGTATTCAAATTATAGACTGGAATGACATCACAGTGCCTGTGAAGGCAGTAGCCCAGCACTGCAACTCGATCTAGCTCATTGGTGCAGTGACATGCCTGAAGGTCACGTGGAAATTGAATCCGATTATCATCAAGGTGTACTGTGTTCTTCTGGAGCTGGCCCCAAATGTTTGCAAACTGATTTGCACCTTGATGAGTGATAGAGTCAATTGTCAATCCACCTGGAAGCCATTGTTCACTAAGAGCTTCTTGTATTGTCCAGACACGATTGAACCAATGGCGTGGTGATTGAAGAACATCTTCAGCTGTGGTGCATGGTATACCAAGGCCATTTAAATACACAATGGAGTATCTGTTCCTTGGCTTTCCCTGATAAACAAATCCAATAGTGGGAACATCAATCTTCCATTCCTTGAGGCGCTGTTCTTCATCTTTTTCAAGACCCTTTTGCCGCAAACATAGCACATCAAGCCAAACATATTCAGCACCTATGTTGAGAAGCTCAACGCGGACATGCTCAAGTGTTGTTGCTCGAGGAAAGGGCACAGGCCACTGCCTTCCATTAATGTCTGTCCAGAGAGCTTTACGCTCTTCCTCAGCAACCCAACTGTGAGACACTGTCCAAAGCCTCTCATCAATCTGAGCAAGGTCCTCCTTGAGCGTGCCAGTCTCTCGAAATGTATAATATGGCAAGACCCGATTGCTGAACAGATCCCATATGCGCTGTGGAGGTGGATGAGAGTTTGAGGGAATATAGGAGTCTTCTTGAATAATGGCACTACGATCATAATCATCAGTTAGCATACGCCTCTGCATGCGCTGAATAATTTCTTTGAAGTACACATCAGAGTTGGGATATGCATCTTTGTACCACCATGGTCGGACACGCCCATAAAGCTCTCCAAAGTTATGTGAGTTGTTGATCATAAACTGAAGAAAGTCAGTGAGTCCATTTGTTGCCTTCAAAGTGTGTGCTGTGCCCATAACTTCATTCAGGTTCCGTAGTGCCTCAACAACAGCTCCACATGGTTGGTCTGCAAGTGTTGTAGGAATTGCACCAGGGCCAATATGCATTCTTTGAAGAGGAACACGTGATTGAGTTGAAGGAGTGAGAGTGTAAGATCTGCCATCTCCACTGAACTGAAAGAAGTCCTTGTCGTCCACCAAAGTTGAGAGTAGTGCAACAAACCATGCTCTGAAACTGGGCCAGGCTGAGTCGCTGTTATAATCCCCAGATGACATAGACTGTGGGGTTGAAGGAATGACTCTTGGCTTGGGTGACAGGCTCTCATCCCACGCAATGCCATATGGAGTGTGCATACAGATAAAGTCTTGATTCTTCCACCTGATCCTTGCAAGCTTGTGATAGTCATTAGGTTGAGTCTGCTAATCTCTCAGTAATGAATACAGAGTCAGGCTGTAAATTCACAAACCAATGAAGTAATGGCCTCAGACAATGGCACTATGGCCTTTCCTTCTGGAAGGTCATAGTATATACCCAACTCCTTATCTTTTGAGAACATAACCTCCAGCACATTCCTGTTGTTGCTAGACATCACTGGTTGTAGCCTGTCTGGATGACGTGGCTGAACGGCGACGGTGTGGTGGTGGTCGGTGGTGGTGGTCGGTGGTCAAGAGGTACAGCTGGCAGCCGCATGTGCGAGGCATGGAAGACAGCCCGCTCATCAGATTGGCAACGTGCATGGGCGCCAGAGATATAGGCGCGCCCTCGTCAACTGTCCGCGACATGGGCTACGGCTGGTATGGATGTCAACTCTCGCCCAGCACAGCGTACGCGGGTGCAGGGTGCAGAGATCTGCAGAGCTCTTCAGCCGTCTTGGAACCGTGCCGCGCTGCAGGGTCGTCTGGTCCGAGCCGTCTTCAAGTTCGGAAGGCTGTGTGTGCTATCCGGAGGTAAGTGCCATAATCTTAACAAGTCAAGCATCAAGCATACTCGTACCTTCGTCGAGAAGTCACCCTACCACGTTAGGCAGCGAGCAAGCATAAGGAGTCACGGCCGACGACTGATCGAAGGGTCTCATGTGCCCGTGCATCGCGGCGGCAAATGTTTCGCTCGCGGGTCTCTTGTCCCCTTACCCCAACACGTCTCTCGAATGCCGTCAAACCATCAGCCTCGAGTACTCCTTAAGGAGTGTGCTACGTGATTAAGAGAAGTCTATGGCGTCCTCACTCCTCCCCTACACCAGCTGCATTCTGGCGAAGACAGAAGCAGCTTCGCCCCTAGTGTCGTCGCTGCTACACCTCGCGCATGACTCGGGCCCGTTTAGGTTCGCAACGACAGCGTGTAGAAGACGAGGATGTGTCCGGCGGAGGGGCCGCTGGCGGATACAGGGCGAATTGTTTCGCGCTGATGCCAGGTGTGTTCGTCGTCTAGCGTCGCCCCCCCCCCCCCCCCCCTACGATGACAAGAAGGTCATACGAGGAGACCTCCTCGAGAACATGTATCCTGCCCCACGTCCGCGAGAGCGAGAGTGTAGGAGTGGTCTGCTGCCGAGATGAGGTGTGTTATCATTTCACCATGTACTCACCGAAAGCCTTTGCCTGCACCACCACGTTCACGCCCGTCGCAACCCCGACGACGTTCACGGAGTTACTGCTCAAGCTTTCCGCAGAACAGAACGCGCGCCGGCTGTCCACGACGTTCGGCCGTGAACTGCTCTCCCCGGTCTACTTGCGGCGCGGCACGTCCATCCCAGATGGATGCACGCTGTGCCAGGCTCAAAGGCACGTGCAGCGGCGTGACGAGCAGACAAGAACCAAGGCGCCATGCCTCGCGCAGATTGACATTTCCCCTGTCTGTTGTGGTACGTGCCGCCCCGTGTTTCTCGTTTGCCTCGCAGGCGACGACTCGCGAATGCTCAAGCTGTCAGGTGCGCACATGCCGTCGATCCCTGTTTCACTCTGCTTGCTGACTCGTCGCTCTAGAAACTCGCATACACGTACAGGAGAGCACGAAGGACCGCAGACGAGGACGGTGTGCATCGTGCTCTACGACACGTCTATCCATACGTCTTCAATGAGACGACATTTGCTACATCTACACGTCCCGAACCGTGTGCTCCCGCAGGCTCTCAGCTTTCGGCCTGGACTTGCCACCAGAATGCCCCGGCGCATCACCGTTCTCTTTGCCCGCTGCCGGGATGCGGTTGTTCACTGCTGTCCGCACTACTTGCTGCGATCAAGACGACCCACCTGAACACGGCTATGCGGCAGCGAGAGTCCCGGTGGTTAGAGCCCCTCGACAAGGGCGCATCGATGGACGGCTTGCGCAGAGTCAGGGGAGTCGGCGGCGGCCCTAGTCTTCGTTCGTGAGCGGACAGCACGGCTGGCTCAGAGAAGACGTCGAACCGACTAGACGCGACTGGCGCTGGTGCAGCAAACTCACCGTGTACGATGGAGCGAGGGGCGAGGACGAGTATGAGCGTGTCATGTCCGTGGGCAGCTTTAGCGCAAGCCTTCGATGCCGGGGACGAGAGCAGCGCAGGACGGCGTGGATTCGATTGGCGAAGAGCACCGCCAACGCGGCCGAAAAAATGTATTTCAAGAGTAAGTGCGATGGGGACACCGCCCAGCGGGTCGAACGTCCCGACTTGTGGCCGCCCACATGGCAGAACGCGGTTCGCGCGCTTGCACCCCGGTCCCTCGCTTTGCAATCCTGCCCTCGACTCTCGACCGTCCCGCCTCTCCGCCCATCTGGCAGCACTCCTGGACACTCAATCCCGCTAGACGTGCAGTCTTGCGCTCGGTACACCCGCTGCTGTCGCGTTGTCGTGTGTCTCCCCGCGTCCCCGTCGTGCGCGTGAACTCTCGCCTCTACGCCGCAGCGCCCTTCCTTCATTGCATGGATCTGGCTACCTCCCAAGACGCACGTTAGGAGACAATGCTAGGCTGTACATAAGCGAGGATACGGCCATTTGGCAGACGGCGGGAGCGGCGGTTGGCTCTTTGAAGTGGTCTTGCGGTCCTCGATACCATAAACCGACGCAGACCGACGTTAATATTGTAACTCGACGCGTGCAAAGGTCCCACACGAGGAGACTCGGGAAGGGGAGTTAGGAGCTGACGTGTGCGCGCCCACGACATCAGGCCGGTTGGTCGCCTCGTGCTATCCGGTTCACGCTGATAAACCTGTCATGCAGACCCCGATAGCGCAGCTGTCATTCTGAAGTCAACCTTCAGCTGCCGCATGTCTACCTGCTTGGACGGGAGGGTGGGAAAAGTGAGCACATTCGTCGCCTTTAGCTCGCACAGTGTCTAACGTAGTGTTGCTGTAGTCAAGGGCAGCAGGATATTGAGTACTGTGCTCGCTGGACGATATTTATTAAAGACGTTGAACCGTATCTCGTACGACATGGCAGCTGTCCGCGAGGACCTCGGAAATGGTGTCTTGTGCATGGGAGATCGACGACATGCAGGATTAAGGTGTGTTCGATGCACCATCCGCTGCGCGCCAATCCTGATCGTTATGGTCTTCTGCCCTACAAGAAGAGTACCTCCGCCCTCGGTGGCACTTATGCCCTTATTCTCTCTCGTGGCTGCGAGCGAAGACTGCTACACCTGCTTACGCGAGTGTAGTGTCGAAATTCCCGCATCGTCCGTCGTTCGTACTCCTTTTCATGCTCATGCCCACGTCGACTGTAGCGCCTGTGCTGTACGTATGACCCACGAACGGCACCGTCGAGGTCATCAGCACGTAGCGTTGCTAGGGCCGTGCCCATATGCTCAGATCAACGTCTCCCCCTCTCCTGCCTGCACAGAAGACCGTCGATTCTCGCGCCACCCTCGTTTCCCGTGCGTAAACCAACGCCATACCCGTATGGCACAGCGGTGCGATGGCTATCTGCATGATCAGGACGTTCTCCTTCCCCGGCTCATTCTCGAGCTCGATGTATGGCCGTAGCCGGGGTCATACGAGGTAGCGCGCTCGCTCCGCAACGTTTCTTTAGTAAAGACTCGGAGGGAGATGCCAGACAACCCAGGCTGTGGGCCCAGACCCCCTTCCAACGGACAAAGGCATGACGGGCTCTCGTAAGGTGAGTGTATTCCGCATATATGCAAGTCATGTCCAGCTTATCGTTGGTAGGTCCAGGAAAGGCACAGAACGCTTCCAGAAATATGTCTACCGGGTACAGAAAAACGGCGGACAGCGACTGCTACCCTCATTTGCAGCTAGTTTTCCAGCCTGGCCCCAACCTGAACATGTATTCAGATGTGTGCGTATGTAATGTACTCGAGCCTGTGTCGAAATAAACTTGACTATTCCCACCCTGGCGTGAGGACGTGAGCGCGGTGCTGCGGGGACAATTGAAGGTACCGCCAGCATTGGCAACAATCTGATCTGCCTCGCTTTTCTTTGCTGCACTCCGCATATCGGTGGACCGCTGCTGCCTACGACCACTACTTGGAATACAGATGAGAACTGTGAGAGATCACACGCCGATCGTCCGTCCCAGCCCCTAACCATAGTTTATACCCAGACTGTCGACAGACCGCTGACGAGACCTAAGAACGCCAAAGACAGCAAAACATCGAGCGCAGCCCATCGAACCACGACGCCTTCGCCTGCGGCGCCCTGCCCGCGTGCTCTACTCCCTTCCGCGGTGGGCACGCTGCGTTTTCAGACGGCAACGGCGCCTTGTCCTCGGGAACTTCTTGCGCCGCGCCAGGGCTGGACATTCCGTCGGGGCTCTGCGACGCCGTGTCCTCCGCCGGGTCGTCGTCCCCAAACGTGCACGCGCGCCCGGCCGCGCGCATCCTCTCAAACGCCGCCACGCCCCGCTCCGCATGCGCGCTGCGCCGCCTCGCCTCGTCCTCGTGCATGTACACCACATATGCCATGCGGCTGCCGCGCGCGGTGGCGAGCGGGTCCGGCGCGTCGCGTGCGAGCTCGTGCTCGATGACGCCCCACTTGGCTGCGCGGACGACGGGGTGGCCGTGCCGCGTCTCGTTCGTGTCGAACGCCTCGAGGACGACCCACGCGCTGCGGTCGCTGCCGTACGCGTACCGGATGTTCGCGAGCGTGTAGGGCACGTCCGGGAGGAGCACGCCCCGGGCCAGTGAGGCTTCGTCCAGCTCAAGCGACACCGAACGGTCGTCGCTGTGCCGGAGCCTGAGTGACCCGCTGTACGACGGGCCGCCCGAGTCGGACGCCACGCCACGAGCGATGTAGTAGGGCCCGACCGTAGTGACAAGGTGGCCGTACTCTCCGGGGACGTGCTCCTGGCGCTGCCGCTCGGATCCTGGGGTGCCTTCTGGCGTCTCTGCGAGGCTGAGCATCTCGGATTCATGGAAGAAGTCGAATATGAGCGATGACGGGCTCGACACGAAATCGTTCATGGACAGCGTCGTAGCGAACGGGCGGTCGGGCATCCTGTATATGAAGAGGGTCGTGGAGAGAACAGGGAGGAGATGCCGGATCAGCTCTGCCCACGCTTGCTCGGGCGTCATCAGCGGGTTGTAGACGGGAATGGCTCTGCAGTGTTTGTGGATGCAATAGCTGATCACTGCGAGCCGGTCCAGTTCGTTGGTGCAGAAGCGATCCTTGAGGTCAAAGGGCAACACGATATCGCCTGCACCGAGGAAGATCGCGGCTTGCGTGAGGTGCGCCCAAATACTTGTGAGCCATTCTCCGCGTAGCGTTGTTTTCTGGATGACAGAGTCGGCGGTCAGTCCGCCTGGAAGCCATCTCACATTTACGGCTTCCTGGACTGTCCATGCACGGCGGAACCAGTGTCGCGGAGACAGAACAACTTCGTCGTCCACGATGCAAGGCATGCCGAGGCCGTTTAGGTAGATGATGCAGTACCTCTCGCTTGGCTCCCCTTGGTAGACGAAACCGATGGTGGGGACGTCGATTTTCCACTCCTCGAGGCGCCGCGGCTCGTCCTCCTCGTGTCCCTTCTGCCGCAGACAGAGCACGTCGAGCCAGACGTATTCGGCGCCCGTGTTGAGCAGCTCGACGCGGACGTGCTCCAGCGTTGTTGCGCGAGGGAAGGGCACGGGCCACTGCCGCCCGTTGATGTTTGTCCAGAGTTCCTCACGGTCCTCCTCGGCGACCCAGCTGTGCGAAACCGTCCAGAGCCTTTCGTCGATCTCGGCCAGGTCGTCCTTGAGTGCGTCGGTGCTTCGAAACGCATAGTACGGCAAGACGCGGTTGCTGAACAGATCCCAGATGTGCCGTGGAGGCGGGTGGGAGTCCGAGGGGATGTAAGAGTCCGCCTGGATGATGGCGCTGCGATCGCGGTCATCATTCGCCTTCCGCTGCTGCATGCGCTGAACGACGCCCTCGAAGTACGCGCGAGAGTCGGCGTACGCGTCTCTGTACCACCACGGCCGGACGCGCCCATAGAGCTCGCCAAAGTCGCGCGACTCGCCGATCATGAACTCAAGGAACTCGGCGAGGCCGTCTGTGGCGTCGAGGGCATGCGCCGTGCCCAGGATCTCGTTGAGGTCGCGCAGAGCCTCCGCCGCGCTCCCGCATGGTTTATCTGCGATTTCCGTAGGGATCGCGCCAGGGCCGATGTGCAGCCTCTGTAGAGGGACGAGGGAACGAGTGGGAGGCGTGATAGTGTACAGTTTTCCGCGCCCGCTGAAGCGGAAGAGGTCCTCGTCGTCCACCAGAGTTGACAGCAGGGCGATGCACCACGCTCTAGTTATGGGGTGATTCCGGTCGCCGTCTCCAAGTCGTGATGGTGCAGAGAATGGGGTGGAAGGAAGGTCTCGTGTCGTTGAGTGAGGTATTACATACGGGTGCTGAAATGGATTCGATGGTCGCCCAATCATGTAAGGAGGGCCTGTGCAAATAAAGTCTTGGTTTTTCCAATTCATTCTCATAGGCTGGGTTTCGCTCCACCCAGGCTTAATCTACTGCCCCATTAGCACCAAGAACACGTTGAGACTGCAGATCGACGAACCGGGAGAGCAATGGCATCAGCGAACGGTGCAATGGCCGTACCAGGAGGAAGCGCGAACCATGCACCGTCGTCTGACTGGTGGACATGTACAGGCTCGGGGGTCGCCGTGGCCAATTCGTCGCTGGCCGTTGCATCCATCGCTGGCTTCACTGAACGGCGACGGCGAAGTGGTGGTCACAGTCTTGAAGAGCCCAGCTGGCAGCCGCGTGGCGTGCGGCGTGCAAGGCATGTTTATCGGATAATCGGCACGATGCGTAGACGCCAGGCGATCAACGCAGTGCGTATCCTGTCGCGTAGGGTGGTGTTGGCATATGTGCGCGAATGGGCCAGTGACGCGCCGGTGGTCGCCCATGGGCGCCATCCAGAATGTGAGGGGCGGGCAGCGCGGCAGCACCCCACCTGCACCGAGCACGACGCACCAACCAGGCGTGGGACGGAGAGTACGATACGAGGAATGTCTCGCGTGCCGGCTGACTGATCGTGCAAGGATGTTGGTATGAGGTCAAGGGCCGCATTGTCATGTGCGGATCGTTCATGCAGAGGTATTCGTCGTCCTTCCACTTGATCCTGTAGCATTCCTAGCGGGAGACTGCACATCTCCTTTGATGTCCGACGCAGTCTCCGAGCGGATGGAGTCCGGGCGCCGCTAGAACGGCTGGGAACGAGACTAGGATGTTCGCTCAACCAGGCGTGCACGCCGAATGCGCGTGCTCCAGTCGTGATATGCACGGTTAGGGAGGCATTCGCGCCGGAGCGAGCCCAGAGGCGTCGGGAGAGAGCTGCCCTACTACGCAGGGGCTGGGAATCGTGTCAGCATAAGGACTGTGAGGAGCAGAGGACCAGCTCATCCAACATAGCAAGACGGCGGGAGGAGACACGGATGTAGATCTTTCGCCGCGAGGTTCGACCCTCGTGGCATCGCCCGCCTCTTGATCTCGTACCACCACCATCTCGGTTAGACGCCCGCTAACCTCCCCGTCGCCCCGTCTCCCCCTTCCCTTTCCCAGTCGCTTTCCCATACGAGAGTGCGCTGGCTTAGCGTCAGCATGTCAGCGCCAAACCAACATGTCGCCAACTCGCCCCTAGATGCTGCACCGGGGCCGAAGAAGGCGTCCCAGCCGCCCCGGGCAGGCCAAACCCGTCCCTCTCCTTATGAGGTTCGTGACCCCTCGCGGACTACTGTCTCGAGGTCTTATGCTGTCGAGCCAGACCGGCCCTCGACCCCCTCCGCTGGCCCTCCGGGCAGCACATTGCCAGTCGTCCAGACTGCCATAGGACAGCCTGCTGCTCAGGTAGGCATCCCCATCCTTCAGAGCGCGCCGGCGCTTCTGGAAGCTTCGCTCTCCCCGTCAGCCGTGACTGACGTCATCTCCCCTGCGCAGACCCAGGTACAACCACCTGCGTTGCCGCAGTCGGGACCTTCTGGGGCTGCTGTCCCTATGTCCGGTCCAACGCTGGAGTCGTCCCTCAAGTCGGCAATTGAGGGCTTCTCTTCGTTCGAGCGGTTTCTTGCGGAAAATCTAGCTGCGTTCAACCAACACACCCCGATGTGCAGTTCGTGGGCCTGGTGAACGATGTTTCCTCTGCCCTCCGTCGCGTCTACATGCGTTGGTACGACCTGATCAACGGTTCCATGGCCGATGCCTCCCTCCTTATCCCTCGCCCGTTCCATGAGGCCCTGTCGCGCGAGCAGAAGCGCGCCGATGCTCTCGTGCAGCAGATTGAGGATATGCGCAAACGCTACCCCGAACCCGACTCGATCCTTCGGGAGGTTCAGGGTGTCAAGGCTTCACTCAATGCCCTGAAGACCAGCATCAAGTCCCTTGTAGACCGTCAGGTCACCTATGCTGACGCCGTCACCGGCCTCAAGCCAGCTGGACCACCGTCCACTGCTGTGCCCCTCCGGGCTGCTCCCGTGACGCCCAAAAGCGTCCTCCTCCTTACACGCTCCCGGCCCCGGGCTTCGCAGAAGGGCCAGCCCCAAGAAACCTGCGACGGAGGTGCCTCCGCGCCAGGCCGTCATTCCGGAAGGTACCTCATGGCAGGTCTTAGCCCAGGCAGCTGCGGTCGGTTGCCAGGTTGACGACCTGTCCGTCACTCAGGCCATTGCGGTCGCGAACCTGTTCGGTGTCCCGCCGGCCCCCGGGTCTGCTCCGCTGCCTCCCGCTGCGAGTCAAGGCTCTGCCGAACACCGAGGAGCCACTCCCGTTCAGTCCGCGAAACCCAAACCCAACCCTGTGCCGCATGTCCGGCCACCTCGAGACCATGGCCGACTGCTCGTCGCCCGGTTCGCTCGTCGCATCGACGACCAGCTCCGCCGTTCCTTCGATGACATCAAGTCTTGGCTCGACACCCTCTTGAAGGAGAAAGCTGAGCCCCCTGTGGTGTCGGCGACTCAACTTGTCAGTGTCCAATGGGACGTTGGCGGCACCTCCCTCTACCTCCGCTTCGCCTCACGCCCGCCGGTTTCTGCCCAACGGCTCATCGACGAGCATGCGGCGTGGCTCGCTAGCCCTCCTCCTGATGGCCCGGTGGAGGTCACGGTCGACTTCTACACCCCGGTCACCCTCCTGGAGGTCAACGCTGTGCGCCGTGTCGAAGGTTCACGCGACCTCTCCATGGAAGAGATCTACGCCAAGATTCAGGCGGGCAACCCTCACCTCGGGGACTACCTGGTTCCATGCATCCACCCACCCCGGCCGTTCTGGCGTGCCCAGAGCGGTGGGTCAGGTACCTTGGTCATCGCGGTTTACGACGACAAGAAGGGTTCTCACTCTCGTTCGTTTGTCAAGAAGCCGTTCATCATTGATGGCGTCGAGCACCATGTTGCCCTCTATGCCCCTCCCCCGGTCAACGCTTTCTGTCACAACTGCTTCCGCTGGAACCACACCCGTCGCCGGTGCAAGGCAAAGGTGGAGTTCTGCGCTCGCTGTGGTGGCTCCCATGTCACCTCTCTTCACAACCGTCTCGGTCTCTGCTGTGCTGAGCGCCGAGCTGAATTGCAATGCGCAGAGGTCGAATGTCTGCCGGATCATGACTTCTGCCCTAACTGCGGCTCCACGGCCATGTCGCGACGTCGCGGAAGTGCGTGTACTTCCGTCACCGGTTCAGCAAGGAGTGGCTCCGGGCCCATCCACCGAAGTATCCCGCGGATGTTGTTCGCCGGGCGAACACATACAAGGGATTCAAGGCGAGACCTGTCGGGTCAGGTGCGTCTGCGCCTGGGGACGCGGACGTGGACATGGAGGGTGCTACCAGTTCTGGGCGCCACCTTGAGGACTCCCAAGGACAGGAGTCGGATGTTGAGCAGGTTGCCTGGGGCGGCCTCGAGGATGCGGACGACCACGCCCCGCCGCGGTCGGCGTAGGCTCACTCCTGTATGTCTAGTACGCTAGAGAATAGATTTTGTGTAGACGCGGCCCCTACTCCATCAACGGATGAGGTGCCGTTGTTACCGCAGCATCCGGCTGAGCTGGGTACCTCTGAGAACGTCAGTCCAGAGTCCCTGGTCTGTGTCTCCTGCAATGTACAGAAGTCTTTCGAGAATACCCATATTCTCCTCGAGCAACATCGGGACGCTGACATTGTGTGCGTTCAGGAAATCCCATGGGGTGTTGTCAAGCGGGTTCCTTCGGCGACCTCCCGTAATGGCGCCCCGTATGAAGCGTCGGTGGCGCATCGTAATTTTGTGTGCCTGGGTGCTGGCCCTTCCTCCCGGGTTGCAGTGTATGTGAACAAGCGGTGGCGTCGTGCCAGCCCGCAGGTCCGCTCTTCGGTGGTTTCCCACCCAGATGTACTGTGTGTCTCGCTACGCTTTGACGCGGGTACCTTCACATTCCTGAACGTCTACAACGACTGTGTTACTAATGCAGCAGTGCAGTATCTGTGTGATCGCGCTGACAGTCTACCGTCCATTGCCTTCATGGCTGGTGACTTCAACTTGCGGCACCCTATGTGGGACCATCGAGAGCGTTCTACGGTGAACGCCCGCTCACGCAGCTCTCGGAGGGCTTCTTCTGAAGCCTTAATTGAGCTGGCCACGGTACAGTTGGGCCTTTCGTTGCTCAATGATCCCGTGGGCCCGCCAACATGGATCTCCAACAGCCCACGGATGCGCCCGGGCGTCCTGGATTTAGTCTGGGTTGACGATACCTTGGGGGTGTACCGCCCTCTGGAGGTTTTGGTTGGCTCGCGTCACCGCGGTGACCACGAAATCTTGCGCTGGGAGATGCCTGTCAGCCCTGTGCCTGACAACACTCCGCGCATTAGCAAGCTTTCAGAAGCGGCTCTGGCTTTTCAAGCTGATGTGGCGGATGGCCTCTCTCGCCTACCCGTCTCCTTCCCGTCTGCAGCTGACGTGGAGGCTGTAGGCGAGGAAGTCCAACGGATCCTGGATAATGCTTGGGCTGCGCACGCAAAAGTCCCTAATCGTACTCGGTACTCTCGGACGTGGTGGAACGCGGACTGTGGTCAGCGCGCCCGCTACCGTAAGAGTGCACGTGCTGAAGCTAAGCAGCTGCGAGCTGAGCGACGCGACTGCCAGCGGCGGCTCGCGCAGGGTGAAGATGTGGGAGAACGCCTCCGAGAGCTTGACCAAGCCATCGACTACCTGGATAGGGTGGTAGCTAGTGCTACACAGAGCTTGCGGCAGTGTGTGCGCCATGCCAAGAGAGCTTTCTTTGATGACATTATTACCAGCTGCCGCCCGCAGCGTGTCTGGGACTTGGTCCAGTGGACCAAGCCCCGCCGCCTGGACACTACGACTGGGTTGCGCCACCCCGACGGCCGGGGGGCTGATTCAGCTTCGGAACAGCGTGACTTACTTCAGCAGCAATTCACGCCCCGTACTCCTCGCCCGGCTGACCTCGAGTTCGTTCGCGGCCTGCCTCAGTTTCCGGTTCGCGAGTTTGCTGCTATCAGTGAGCGGGAAATCCTTGAGAACTTGCGTGGCACTAGTAATGCCTCTGCCCCTGGGCCTGACCATTGTGGCTGGTTCTGGCTCAAACGTATTGTAGGGCGGTCTCCTGATGCTCTGCGCTTCCTTCATGCGTTCTATAACGCCTGTATCCACCATGGGGTTTTTCCGAGGGTCTTTAAGCAGTCCATAACCATTGTACTTCCCAAGCCTAACAAAGCAGATTACACGTCCCCAAAAGCTTATCGCCCTATTGTGCTCCTCAACTGCATGGGCAAGCTTCTGGAGAAAGTGTTAGCTAAACGCATGCAGTATGATGCACAGCGCTTTGGCATCATGCATCCATGCCAATTCGGCGGCACTATGCAACACAGCACTGTGGATGCGGGAGTGCAGCTTGTTCACAATGTGCGGCAGGCTTGGCACCACGGCCTGCAGTCGTCTGCCCTTCTCCTTGACATCTCACAATTTTATCCATCCATTAATCATGAAGCCTTACTGCTTATCTTGCAGCGGCAGGGCTTTGCTCCGCAGCTGTGTCGTTTCTTTGCTAGCTATCTATCGGGTCGTGAAACCCGTTTCCTCTTCAATGGATGCCTTCTGGATCCTGTTGACTTCACGGTGGGCGTGGGCCAGGGGTCCTCACTGTCGCCGGTGCTATCTGGGCTGTATATTGCCCCAATATTACACAAATGGGCCCCTGTTCATGCCAGTCAGTTTGGCAACGTCACCATGCAGTTTTTTGTGGATGATGGCCTCATCCATGTTGCAGCGCCCCGCACAGCGGTGCCGGCAGACAGTACAATGCTGGCGGTGAATGCAGCCATCATTGCCCACATCTTCCACGACCTCCTGGGTGACCTCGTTCGTCTTGGCCTCCAGGTCGAGCCGGATAAGCTCGAACTAATGCACTTCTCCAAGACGCGACGGCCCTGGCATGAGAACCAACCCCTCGGCCCAGACGTCGTCTTGTCTATTGACGGAAAGTTTGTCCGCATCCAGTCTAAACGCACCATGCGTTATCTCGGCTTTTGGTTGGATCCTAAGCTCTCATTCAAGGATCATGTGCGGCATTACGCGAACAAGGCATGTAGCACTGTCCATGCTCTTCGTATGCTGGGTAACTCAATGCGGGGGCTGTCCCCAGTTCAGAAGCGCAAGCTTTACCTCTCCAATGTCCTCCCCGTTTTGGCGTACGGAGCGCAACTATGGTGGCGCCCCAACTGGAAAGGCCTGAAATGGGCTGCGGGCGAGCTCCAGCGCGCACAGAGTGTTGCGGCCCGTTGGATAACGGGCTGCTTCCGCACCACACCTGTTGGGGCAATGGAAATGATGGCTGGGCTAGTGCCTGTCCGTCTTCAGATAAATAAATACGTCGAGAGGGCAGCTCTGCGAGTTCGCCAGCTCCACGAGGGGCACCCGCTGCGGGCTTCTCTACCCAACTACTGGCGCATCAATGAGAGGAACATTACTCCTCCCTTTCCCCTACAAGCCTGGCCACGGCGTAATGCTGTGACTCCTCTCACACATGTCGATCGGCTAGGGCGTGCAAGCTCTGAAGACTTTGAGCCCTGCGTC
>MJGA01000046.1:0-141720 GCA_001910725.1 Phanerodontia chrysosporium
TCGAACCAAGCGACGTTCGTCCCTTTGTTCGCGCTTTGGAAACACCCGTTCGTCCTGGGCGAACCTCACGACCCCTTTCCTCTCGACAGTGCTCTCATCTCAAGCTACAACGGCCGCGCTGCTCCTGCTCCTGCTCCTGCTCCTGCTCCTCGTTCATGCTTGTGGTCTCGCTCTAGGCACTGCGCGGACGTCACTACCAGCGATGCCTCGATCTGAAGCGTCTGAATCCACGTACCCCGAGTCGAACCCTCGGGCCTGCCAGCCCCATCTTTGGCACGGCGTCCTTCTCGACATTCACCGCCACTGCTTCTCACCTCGTTTGTGGCCGGGCTCACGAAGAAGTGCGTGCCTCTGTCTCTCATGCAATAATATAACCTCATTTGCGATGTAGACCAGTCCGAGAGCTCGTCGTGTGTCAGCGACGGCGCTTCTGTCGTCGAGAACGACCGCGTCGAGACCAGTACGCTCCGCGACAGCTCTTCCCAACTGACGACGTCTTCCCGCACATACGGCAGCACTCCTACTCACGGAGCTCTGGCAGCGTTACTGAACGCGAACCATACTCTTACCCATCTACCAGCACCTCTCGAGCTCGTACCATGTCCGCTCATCGACCGATCCCTATGCCGCCACGTCTTCCCAGCCTCGCAAAGCTTCACGAACAGCACCTCTACGCCGGTCAGCTCTACGTCCCAGTCCCGAACCGTCTCCTCCCCGTCCTATGATCCGTCACAGAGCACGTCCTCGCGCCACACGGCCTCTGCCGGCCACTATACCTCGACGCTCTCGTCTTCTCAACTACACTCCCACCCCTCCACCACGAGCAACACCGGCAGCGTCTCCCGGCGGACCGCCGGAGAACTCATCGCCTTGTACGAAGAACGTGCAGCAGGCCAACGCTCGTCGTCCCCCTCCCCCTGCCCGCGTCCATCAACCAGGCCCTGCACTCCCGCACGCCGTCGCTCCCGAGTGAGCGCCCCGGCTCCCGACGAAGGCCCCGACCGTGAGCACCGCGACGCTCGGCATGCCCGGCGCGCTCTCCAGGAGCATCCGCGGCCCGCCTCGAGCGCCGACTCGCGCTCGCGGAGCGACGGCAAGTCCGAGATCTCCGCCTGGAGCTTTGGCAGCGGCAGCGGCAGTGCGACGCAGACGCGCCAGACGCGCTCGCGCTCGCGCTCGCCGACGTCCCGCACGCGCTCGCCCACCTCGCGCACACGCTCGCGCGGCAGCAGCCCGGGCAAGTCTGCAGTGTCCAGTTGGACGTACTCCAGTGGTGGTGCGGGCTCCGGCGGCGGCGGCATCCTCGGCGCGATCTCCGGGTTCGTCGGGTTGTCCGGTTCACGCACCACTTACTCGTCTTCTGCGCGGACGTCCTCGCCTTCCCGGACGTACACCAGGAGAACCACCAGCAAGAGCCGCAGCACCAGTCGCAGTGGGCGCTCGCCCTTCAGTACTGCGCGCCGCGCGCGGAGCAGGAGCCGTACAACAGGACGACGGAGCGTGCGCGGAGCCGCTCGGTGCCTGCGAGCCCGCCGAGGCGACGGACCGTCGAGAGCGAGTCCACGTCTGAGGAGGTCGACCTCGCAGCGATGGACCCCGGGCACGATCAGGAGGTGCGTGTACGCTGCCAGCGTCTGACTCCGCGTTTCTGACGACAGCCCGGAATGCGGCCACACAGCCGGTCTACGAGGCCCCGGTCTGGTACTACAACGTCCACCGGCTCTCGGACTACACCTGGCAGCTCGGGCACGCGCAGCTCTTCCCGCACATGCTCGTCGTGCGCTGGACGGAGCCGTCGGGCCTCATCGCCGAGGTGAAGCTCGATCTGCTCTCGTGCGTCGAGGTGCGCACCGTCCGGCCGAGTGGCATGGAGAGGGACGTGCGGGTCACGGTCGAGCGGGACGACGGGCGCGTCGAGAACGTGCGCCTGATGACCTTCGAGCTCGGTTACAGCGACAGCCTGGAACGACTTGGCGCGGAGACGCGGACAGAGATGGGGGCTTGGTTCGACGCCATCCAGTGAGTCTTCCACGCTGTGCATCTCACGCGCGTTCTCATTGTCCGCAGGACCGTGTTTACGGGGAACATGTCGCTCTCATCGGGCTCACATGCACACGAGCGTTCCGCCCCGACGGCTACGAGGACGAGGCGCCATCTCCTGCCGACGACCCCGAGGAAGAGAACGCGTCCGACATGCAGATCGGCTCGCGTTCCACCATCTACATCTCCAGCAGCCCGCGCGCGCCGCCCCGGGCCCCGCTCGTGGAGGAGGTGGTGCAGCCGCGCAGCCTGACACCCCCGATCGACGTCACCGTCAGCAGCTGGCGGGCGCGCTCCGAGATCTCGACGCTGTACGAGCGCACCTCCCGCTCGTCTGCTACCTGTACGAGCGCATCAACGCGCAGCGCGACAGGCTCGTGCAGGAGATGGAGGAGAAGGGCATCCGGCTCACGCCCGAGGAGATCCGCGAGCTCGGAGACCGCGCGCCCGACTTTCGCTACACGCTGTAGACACGAACGCTACGAATCTCATTTCAGGCTGGATAGACAAGTTTTCACATTTGGAAAGCAGATCGCGTCGACATACCGCTTGCGACGACGCGCGTCTGCTTACATAACGCCAGCGCAGCGAACTGCGAGGGCTCCGCGACGCTCGCTCGATCGTCACGACCTACAAACGACACTCTGCCAGCTTATTTTTGAGATATCCCGCCGGCAGCTGAGTTCACAAGATATCCTGTCGGCAGCTGAGTGTTCAGGATATTCCGCCGGCTGCAACAACTCGTTCTCGCGCCCTCGCTCCCGATTGGCCCCCTCTTCGTCCCCGCCCAAGCCCTGTTGCTCGCGGCACACGCAGTGCGTTCCATCGCCGGCATAGCGCACCCTTCAGCCTGCACGTCTTCAAACGGCCGCCACGCTTCGGTGAGTGTTCAGACTCGTTCTATCCGTTTCCCATGGCTCACAGACCGCTCTGGCTAGTGGAACCGCGCCCTCTACCACCAAATACGCCAGCGAAAGACCCCGCTCGGACGTCTCTTTCCTTGGAGAGACCGTTAGCATGACTCTGCACGGCCAGTTGGGGGACGCACCCGTGAGTCGTCCTCTCCACTCTGCCCGTTTGCGCTCTCCCTCATGTGTCAGCCACGCAAAGGCACCAGCACCGGCGTGCACGACGACGCCCGCATCCATACATGCCCTACAGAACCTCAAAACCTACATGCCCCGACCCCGTTCGCGGGAACGCGATATGTCGCGTCGCAGCACAATAGACGCCCATCCACCGACCTCGACAACTCTTGCTGTGGCTTGGCCGCCGCTCCTCTCTTGCACGCTGCGATGGTGCGTGCATTTGCACAGAGTTGTTAGCTTTGCCAGCTGACGCTCTTGGTTGCGCCAGCCCTCTCCAGCCGTGCCCCGGGCTGTACTGCTGTTAGTGCTCGCCAGCGCGGCTTTGAAGACGCAGGACGCACCTCCAGAACACCCGACGCACCAGGAGACGTCGCACACCCGGCCACCGGAACGCGATACGTCGTCTCGGCGCAAAATAGGCACCAGTCACCGGAGGTCTCGCCGCTACACGACCCGCGCGGCTCTTCCGTCCATCGGCGATGCTGGCACGCCGTTTCGCGCAGCGCACGACGCCAAACGCGTCCCGCACACCGCCCTCGAGACGCCCCCAGTCGAGCCTCACCCGGTCGCCGGACGGCGATACGTCGTGTCGGCGCGGACGCGCGGTGAAGACCGCCATTCATGTACACCAATGGGACACCCCGCAGCCGTCGCCTTGTGCGTCCAATGCTGCTGCAGACGCGCCTCGTGCGGCGCCGGGCAGAGTCGACGCCGCGGGCACGTCGGCCGCGGGAAGTCGATCCGTCGTCTCGAGACACGGCCCCTCGTCCTGGCACGCGGCGAGACCGCCTGTCTCCCCTGCTGGCGACACGCCTCGTCGGGCCAGGGAGGCCTCTGCGACGTCGGCGGAAGCAGCTGGCGCGAAGGGCAGGACGATGCCCGCGGTTGGGGCTTCCTGGGCGACAGCACGGGCCCGTCCACGGCAGACCCGTCGTGAAGGCTCGCCTGCTCGTTGGAGCGCGGGGACGTCGACCGGCGGCTGCGAGTCGACCCGGCGAACACACCTGCACCGCGACAACGACGGTCAGCCTCGGACGCGGACCTTGCACACCAGCAGTGAGACTCACCAGGAACCCAGCCGCCGCCGCCGCCGCCGCCGCCGCCTTTGCCCGTAGTCGTCCCTCGCCGTCGCCGTCTCCATCGCGTAGTGAGTGTTTTCACCGCCGCTACTGTCGCCGCCCCGTCGCTTACGCCCGTACTTCTCCCCGCAGTAGCATTCGCCATCTTCGCAAGGACTGTCTCGCCCGGGCGTCGGTGTCTCGCAGGGCGGCCGAGCCGCGAGGGCGCTGAGCAGGAGACGGCGCGCCGCGGCTCGACGGGGAGGCGGCGACCCCGGGAGCACGCCCGCACGCCGGGCGTACGTCGGATGGCGGGAGACGCGACACGGACGGCCGCAGCGGGAGTGATGCCCCGCGCGAGCCGGGTGCGCGCGCGACGCGCCCGAGAGGAAGTGGTGTCCTCTCGGGCCTGCGTCCTAGTGGAACCGCGATGAATGATGCGCGTGCGTTGCTGTCGTGCCCGCACTGAGACGAAAGGCCGCATGGTGGGCTCGCTGGGAGGTGGTCCATGGGTGCTCGGCGGGCGGCCACTTGCGGCGTGAGGCGGTCGGACATGAAGACGGCGTTCGCGGACTCGTGCCTGCGCGTCGCCGAGTGGTGCCCTTGTGTGCGCGCGGGCGGTCTTCGGGTGCGAGAGAGGGTGGCAAAGGTGTCGGCGCCGTGGTAGGTAGACAAGAACATGGGTGTGAGCCCGAAGAGTGAGATGTCTGTAGTGAAGTAAGACCACGAGCAGTGAGAAAATGAGCAGCTACGAGGCGCACTTACTGAGGCCAGCATGGCTGGTGTGAATGAGAGTCTGAGCCTGTGTGCACGAAAGGGAGGAGAACAGGGAGACAGCCTGCCCAGGACTGTCTCTCTGCTCTCCGAGGGCCTGGGCATCAGTAACACGATCAGAAAAAATTCACTGCAGTGCACTCGGGCGTCGTCAATCCCACGCTAAGGTCACCATCAGTCAAAATTTAGGCTCGCACTAGCAACGGCGGTTTCTTGTCCCGCTGCGATCCAGAATTCTGTCCAGATCCGGGGTGAGTTTCAGGCTCTCGCAGTGGTTTCTGGTCACCGTCCGTCATTGAGAATTTGACAATGAGAAATTATCTGGCCAAAGGGCATCCCTCTCGCCAGATGATTTCTCTCTGCCAATTCCTCACAAATCTGATTTTCTGTACGCTTTTCCGCATTTTATTATTACCCCAAAAACTGTCTACCTAGGGGTACCTATACATGCAACCTCGGAAAGCAGACTCTGTCTAGAACATCACATTGTTGTCTTCAACCAGAATCTGTCAAAAACTGCTGTGCCCATCGGGAATGTTGCCAGCAACACTGCCCGCCGTTTACGCACCCAATCCGGTGCCTCGGGAACGGTGCAGCAACAAGCGTGCGGTAACGTCCGCTGTTACTCAGAGGCGCGGGGTCGGACATGCCCTAGCGCACTGCCACTCACCGACGTGGATCTTTGCCGGCCAGCGCAGCGGCTGCATGTTTGTAGCGGCATGCACTCGGCGCCGAGACCAGTGCCCCATCTGTCGAGCCGGGATTAGCAGGAGGACGCTGGAGGTGAGGTGTAGATCCGTGCGCACCAAGCCCGCCCTGAGCTCCGGTCGCCGCTTGGGCGGCGGAACACACTCGCGCGGCGACTGGTTGAGGTACGCTCGCGACTGACAGGCCCGCGCCGCATCAACGGCTCTCCAAAGCCGCCCACCCTGGATCCGTGCTATCCTGCACCGAGATTGAGCGCGGTGACGTCGGGCATGCTACTCAGTAGACGTACGAACGAGCCGGAGGCTGTCGAGGGCATGGTTCACAAGTCAGTCCTCAGTGTAATGGGACAGACAGAGGCAGCTGTCTCGCAGGCATGTCAACCAGTAGCACATGCAGAGCGATTCAAGAGCTGTACCTGCCATAATCAGGAAGGTATTCGGGCACAAATCGAGCACATCAGAGCCAGATGCCCACGTACGAGTGACTTGAACTCGGAATACATTGCGGTCACTTGCCGTCTGCAGGCCCCGATCGCAGCTGATCACCATTCTCGCTACACTCAGGAGTGGTAGCGTACGACGACATTCTTGCCACTTTCCGTGGCTCTCCAGCATGCGTGGTCCAAAAATGGTGTCGCGGCCGTGGAGGTCGAGAGCGAGAACACGATGGGCGCTTTGCCGCCAGAAATGGGAAGACGCCACAAAGCTTCCGGCGCTGCCGCCTGCTTTGCGCTCGTCCACCACTTCTGCCTCGCGCTGACCAATGTCAGCCACGCAAAAAGGTATGCAAAACCCTTTCTTACGCCAGCCAGGTACTCAAAACCGTCAAAAGTCATTGTACGGCACGCGCGTTTCGGCGAAAACGCGTAGAAAATGCGCAAGCTCCGTTCAGAGCCTCGGCGAGGACTCGACGGGCTAGCGCAACGGAGATGGCAGAGGTGCGTGAGACAGCCATCAGACGGTGTCATGGCGCCAAGACCCTGCAAACTAACCCCTCAGATTCGCTCCCGAACGCGGATTCCTGCGGAACCGCGGCGTTCATGCTACATGGCGGCGCTGTGACCTGGCACACCCAGTAAAAGACCAATGGTACGTTAACTTGCTGTCTCGCCTGGCTGACGTGCTATGTAGACGCTGAATGACTGCTCTTTTGCTGCTTAGATGGCCCAGCTCTGACGCAGGACGCAGGAATCGCGTCAAAACGCGTGCCGGCACATCCTCTCCTCCTCCCTCGTTACGACACTCACCGCGAGCCCCGCACAACCGGACGGGTAACCAAGAGCGCCCATCAGGCAGCGCCACCATCTTTCCGGCACCCCTGACATCGCGTCGTAGCACGCCGAGCGTGTTACGCGGTGGACTAGGACGAAAGGGACACGGGCAAGCCCGCTTCCGTTTCGTCCTTGTCCACCGAGGGACCGTTCGCGCGTAGCCCGGCACGGGCAGGACACCGGGAAGGGGGGCGAGTGACAGTTCTGGGGTGTGCCCGGCCCTGCTGCGTGTATAAAAGGTGAGCAGTCCGGGCTGGTCTCTTCATCCCGCTGTCCGCTTCTCACCCTCTCTAGACTCCCTCCCTCCCTCTCGCTCATAGTCTGCCCTGTCTCGTCCTCATGCTCGACGCCTTCTAAGGCTGTCCTTTCGAAGCCCCTCTCGTCATCGCCATCACCGTCGCCGTTGACCTTTCGGCCCTGAAGGGGTACATTAGCAGAAGGACTGGCCGGTATGCCCGACCTCCTCTCACCTATCGAAATGTATACGTCCCAGTAAGTGTCCAACTTGTTGAAGCACACAATAGCTCGCTTACGATGCTCTCGGAAAAGGTACTGTACATGTTATTCATAGTTTTTTAGCCTCGGCGATGCTTACGGAAGGCCAGGCACCAGGAATGCGACCCACCCGCGGCACATTGGGAGTCAACGGAGGCCATAGCCCACCGGTAGTGCCGCTGGATCTCTGCGAAAATGCTGACCGAACACCCGGACGTCGGCTCCGCACGACCGTCCTCGTTCCTGATCGTAAGTCGTCGGGTGCTCCGCCGCAATGTCAATAGATAACCCCGACCCCACTGCAGGTCTGTAGCGGTGTATCTGGAGATCTGCCCGGCCACTTCCCGCGGCGTTAGATATTGACCGCTGGAAGCCTCGACTGCAAGGTCGTTGTTCGGCCTTGCTGTGAACTATACATGCGGTCAGTTTTAAGGCCTTAGTTCCCGCCACCTCACCTGTTCAACGAAGTCTTACTTTCCTCTCTAGCCGGCACGCTCGAGTAACACTGTCATTCACCGGTAAACGGACATCGTCTCACCAATGACGTCCGACCTCATTGTTTGTTCATGGACTGACTCCCGTAAGGGTCACTACCGAAAGGACATGTCGGCGTGCCCGACCTCCTCTCACCTATCGAAATGTATATGTTCGCGTAAGTGTTCAAGTCATTGTAACACGCCATAGCTCGCTAATGTCGGTCTCACAAAGCTAGATGGCTGACACTCACGCTTGATCGGGAGATGGGACGGTAAGTGTGCTATTGTCCGAGGTAGTTCGTATATTGACTGAAACTCAATGCTACGACAGATCACTCGACTTGCACGAGCGGCCCTGACATCGGTCCTTTTGGGACAGAACTCCTTAAAGTACGTCACCCTCCATCTTCGTGGTCTGTCTTACTGACATCGCCTCAGATTAGGTGCGGCCGAGCGAGGCACCCCTCCTCGTTCACCGTCATCACTTCGAGTGGAGGAATAACGGCGCCACGGACTCGCCCGTGGCCTTTGCACGTCCTCATCGCCAATTCGGGACCCTGCGCGGTGAGCTTCGAGTTGCCGGCTGGCCTTTCGTATACACTTGCTCAAGGCCGGTCTCCAAGGCTCGCCGCTGCTCGGGGACGCGCCGACATTGAAATTTGCTGCAGCGCGGACAATACCGGCGTGCGGAGGCGTTGTCGCTCTTCGGCAGTCCCGAGGTATGCGATTACTCGCTAGCGGCGTGTCTGCACCGTACTAAGTGCTTTGCCTGACGCGCAGGCCATGTCGGACGAGTAGCCGTCCGGTGCTTTCGCGTGCCACGATCGCGCCAGCTCGCGAGATTCACTGACCCGAAATCCACGGCGACATTTGCGTTCTTGACGATCTGTCCGCTCTGTCGGTCCTCGCGATCCGAGCCGCGCTGTCCGGGACGCTTTCGGTGGTACGGCTGGACGCCGGGGAGTGGTCGCTGCCGGGTCTTCACAAGCGATCGTTATCGGGAGCTCGCGCTCAGTCACCAACGATCCAAATGAATTAGTAGTGTCATTGCATGCCTAGTAGTAGTACATCTGCAGGCTCTGTAAGCCTCGCTCACATCCTAGTAACGCATCCATTAAGGAACCGCACCTTTTATTTGTCCCCCTCTGCCTCGCGAAGTGCACACGCGGCGTACTCGCCCTTGTCCCACCCCCGCGCTGACCCTAACCTGACAGCTTCCGTCGACCCTCTCGCTCGGCGACGCTGGGCGAGATTGCCGTCGATCCACCGGCGTCGTCAGCTTGTGTGCGTCTCGTCGAAGCCGGCCCGCTGTCGTCCGACCATGCAGACCCGCGTCCGTCGTTGTCCCCGTCGCCGCCTCAGGCAGGCTAGCCTTCCGCAAAGGTGCGTCTGGCTTACCGCTAGACTTTGTCGATGCCGTGCCTCACGCTCGCGTTCAGGCCGATTTCCAAGGCGCCGCCTGTCCTCTTTCGCGGTGAGAGTCCATTCGGACGGCGGCATTGTCCACCAACCCGACCGAAACCGGAGCTCTCCGCCACGCCCGCGCCGCCGACTGTCGAGTACGGGTGTCGGCTTGACCTGAACGTCTAGAGGTACGTCTGTGCCCTCGTCGCCCTCGCCGTGCACCGCTGTAACGTCTGACAAGCCTCTTCACAGGGCCTGCTCTTCCCCGGGCTGTCGTACGCTCCTCGCCCGAGTATCCTGACCGGTCCTCGCCGCGGCCTTGTTGACGGCGACTGGACGTCGCGATCCGTCGTCCTCATTGTGAAGCTATTTCGTGTAAGTGCTTTTCCGGTCCATCCGTATGGACGTGCTGCTGACGTTTTCGGCCGCTCACCAGTCTACCACGAGGCCGTCGATGCAGCAAAATTGGGTCAGTGAGTCTCCCTTGTCCGCTCGCAGAAGGCGTCCGGCAATGAGGTTTATTGATTAACTATTTTACAGAGGCCTACGACACCTGCCTAGAGGAAGCTGTCAGCCGATGCAGCTCGATCACACTCGCTGCCAGACTCACCGACGCCTTTTCGCACTCGTGCGTACCAGCTTCCCCCTCGCTCCCTCTCCGTCCGCAGATGCGCTTCGCCAGCGGCACCGTCTTGGCAACATCCTCGCGGCGCTGCTTTCGCCACCAGTCAACCGAGAGCGGCAGGCTCTCGTTGCCGTGTGATGCCTCGCGTTCGACGTACGGTGTACGACGTCGGCCGGACAGCCTGTCCCGCGTTCGACCCGCCAAGGGTGCGACCCGTCGGGTTCTCGCGCGTCGCCGCAAGGTACGTCGCCCATGGCCTTCAGATGCACTTGTGGCTCATTCACGAGCCCAGAAGGCCGTAGCCTACGCTGCAGCCTCCTCGTCGCAAGACGCAGAGCGCCGCGTCACGGTTCTCGCCGTCTGGAACGCCTATCGCCAACCCGCCGCGGAGGGACCAGTGCGCGGGCAGGCGTCTTCGGCGTGCTGGCGCACTTGCAGTCGTATGCCGCAGCTCCCTGGCGGCATGTTCTCGAGCGCCGCGCCGCGTCTTTGACCGTCCGGAGTGCCTCTCGTTCATGCAGGAAAGAGTGCGTGATGAGCACTCGAACGCATTCCGTGCCTCGCTGACCGTGCACGAACCTAGCCCCTGTCGTGCACCGACGGCATGCACGGTGTTTTCGCGCTTGCTGGTCCGTCCAATGACGTCTGGCTTCTGCTGCCGGTGTGCCGGACCAAGACTACAAACGCGAGCGGCGCCGCCATCCGCACGAACGGCATGAACGGCGGCAGTTCGTGCCTCCCGCGAGTAGACGGCAAGCTGCGGCGGCAACGCGCGTCCGCGATGGGCCCAGGCAGCGCGGGGGCTGGTGGCAATTTTGAGCAGGCTGGGAGCCGCCGCCCGCGGACATCAAAGCCGCTTCGCGCTGGAGTTGAACCCGGCGTGATCACAGGACACTGGGCCGTGGGAGACGTGTTGCAGTTCGCTGCGAGCTGCCGGTTTGCGGCGCGCGGCGTCATTTCGAGTCTGAATGCCGCGTCTGAACGGGATAGAATTTTGGTGGCTAGCTCGTAAGCGACGGAGCCGTGGGGATGCCACCGCGAGTGCAGGGGCGGTCACGCCCGCAGGTTCACTGGATGGGCTGGGCGGGCGTGTCGAGAACGGCCATGGGAGTGATTTCGACTTGAAGGCGGCCGCGAGAGGGCCAAGGTCCCAGCCGAGGGCTCAGCCAAGGCACGGCGGGCGAGACCGGGGACTGCTCGCAGGGCGCCGGACAGACAGCCGTGCCCGGATTGCTGGTCGCCGCCCTGGCGTCCGCGAACCGTTCTGATGGTGGCACACGCGTGTGGGAATGGCTGGTGAAAGCCAGTGGTGGTTGGAGGCACGGCGGCGAGACACGGCGGGGCAGACCGGCCTCTGTGGCTGCGATGACGACGAGGGCAAAGTGAGCGGGTAGCTCGCGGGGACAGGAACAGCATACGCACCTGATCCAAGGCGTACCGCGCCTGTGCAAGCTGCCACTCTCCGTTCGCCTGGGCAGAAAGCCTCGCGAGTTGAGAAGCTCGGCGTCGCGTTCGCGTGGTGCACCGGCCTGCGTATCGCTGGCTAACGTGTCCGCGCGTCGCCGTTGTTTGCCGCGGCGACAGGACACGGGCGGCGGACGGTGCCGCAGGGCATGCTGGAGGTCGTGGTTGGGGATGGAGAAGACGAACGGCGCGAAAGAGTCCGGGAAGCGCGGAACCGTGGCGGGCGCCTACGCATGCAGTGCGTCGCCGGCACGCAGCCCGTTGTGGATCACACGCACACTGTAATGGATGGACGACCAGGAAGTGCTCGAGTCTTCGCGTCGCGTCGCGTCGCGCTCCATGACGTTGGGTCGCACCCGCGCTACTCTGAACCAGACTCCGCCGGGCGCTTGCGCGGATCCGCTGACGAAGCCCGGATAGCTGACGGTAGATGCAACACCCACGGTGGACTCCAGTGACCCGGCGCAGAACGGGTTTTCACTGGGGGTGACGCGTCGACATCTCTCACGCTCGTCCCCGAATAGATACAACCTGCAATGCGGGAGGAATTCCAAGAGTCCTCTCTTGCTCCTTCTACCATGCTCTCGCTGACAACCCGTGGATGTCATCTACTTTCTCATGAACCTGCACGCCGACGTGAAAACCTACTCACGAACGTTCGCGTCGTTCATAGCGTCACGAGCGCGAATCAAACACGCTCACGTGCATAGCCACGCTCAGCGTTACCCACGGTCTCATTGGGCGCCGGAACCGAAGTCGAACCAAGCGACGTTCGTCCCTTTGTTCGCGCTTTGGAAACACCCGTTCGTCCTGGGCGAACCTCACGACCCCCGTCCCCTCGACAGTGCTCTCGTCTCAAGCTACAACGGCCGCGCTGCTCCTGCTCCTGCTCCTGCTCCTGCTCCTCGTTCATGCTTGTGGTCTCGCTCTAGGCACTGCGCGGACGTCACTACCAGCGATGCCTCGATCTGAAGCGTCTGAATCCACGTACCCCGAGTCGACCCTCGGGCCTGCCAGCCCCATCTTTGGCACGGCGTCCTTCTCGACATTCACCGCCACTGCTCTCACCTCGTTGTGGCCGGGCTCACGAAGAAGTGCGTGCCTCTGTCTCTCATGCGATAATCTAAACTCATGTGCGATGTAGACCAGTCCGAGAGCTCGTCATGCGTCAGCGACGGCGCTTCTGTCGTCGAGAACGACCGCGTCGAGACCAGTACGCTCCGCGACAGCTCTTCTCAACTTACTACGTCCTCCCGCACATATGGCCATCACACCTATTCACGAAGCTCTGGCAGCGTCACTGAACGTGAACCATACTCCTACCCATCGACCAGCACCCTCTCGAGCTCGTACCATGTCCGCTCGTCTACTGATCCCTATACCGCCACGTCTTCCCAGAGCGTCACGAACAGCACCTTTACGCCTCTCAGCTCTATGTCCCAGTCCCGAACCGTCCCCTCCCCGTCCTATGATCCGTCACAGAGCACGTCCTCGCGCCACACCGCCTCTGCCGGCCACTATACCTCGACGCTCTCGTCTTCCCAACTACACTCCCACCCCTCCACCACGAGCAACACCGGCAGCGTCTCCCGGCGGACCGCTGGAGAACTCATCGCGCTGTACGAGGAACGCGCCGCGGGCCAGCGCGCGGCGTCGCCGCTGCCGCTGCCCGCGTCTCTCCACCACGCGCTGCACGCCCGCACGCCGTCGGCGCCCAGCGCGCGCCCCGGCTCCCCGACGAAGGCCCCGACCGTGAGCACCGCGACGCTCGGCATGCCCGGCGCGCTCTCCAGGAGCATCCGCGGCCCGCCCTCGAGCGCCGACTCGCGCTCGCGGAGCGACGGCAAGTCCGAGATCTCCGCCTGGAGCTTTGGCAGCGGCAGCGGCAGCGGCAGGGCGACGCAGACGCGCCAGACGCGCTCGCGCGGCAGCAGCCCGGGCAAGTCTGCAGTGTCCAGCTGGACGTACTCCAGTGGTGGTGCGGGCTCCGGCGGCGGCGGCATCCTCGGCACGATCTCTGGGTTCGTCGGGTTGTCCGGTTCACGCACCACTTACTCGTCTTCTGCGCGGACGTCCTCGCCTTCCCGGACGTACACCAGGAGAACCACCAGCAAGAGCCGCAGCACCAGTCGCAGTGGGCGCTCGCCCTTCAGCACTGCGCGCCGCGCGCGGAGCAGGAGCCCGTACAACAGGACGACGGAGCGTGCGCGGAGCCGCTCGGTGCCTGCGAGCCCGCCGAGGCGACGGGCCGTCGAGAGCGAGTCCACGTCTGAGGAGGTCGACCTCGCAGCGATGGACCCCGGGCACGATCAGGAGGTGCGTGTACGCTGCCAGCGTCTGACTCCGCGTTTCTGACGACAGCCCGGAATGCGGCCACACAGCCGGTCTACGAGGCCCCGATCTGGTACTACAACGTCCACCGGCTCTCGGACTACACCTGGCAGCTCGGGCACGCGCAGCTCTTCCCGCACATGCTCGTCGTGCGCTGGACGGAGCCGTCGGGCCTCATCGCCGAGGTGAAGCTCGATCTGCTCTCGTGCGTCGAGGTGCGCACTGTTCGGCCAAGTGGGATGGAGAGAGACGTACGGGTCACGGTCGAGCGGGACGACGGGCGCGTCGAGAACGTGCGCCTGATGACGTTCGAGCTCGGTTACAGCGACAGCCTGGAACGACTTGGCGCGGAGACGAGGGTCGAGATGGGTGCTTGGTTCGACGCCATCCAGTGAGTCTTCGACGCTGTGCATCTCACGCGCGTTCTCATTGTCCGCAGGACCGTGTTTACGGGGAACATGTCGCTTGCGTCGGGCTCACATGCACACGAGCGTTCCGCCCCCGACGGCTACGAGGACGAGGCTCTATCTCCTGCCGACGACCCCGAGGAAGAGAACGCGTCCGACATCCAGATCGGCTCGCGTTCCACCATCTACATCTCCAGCAGCCCCCGCGCGCCGCCCCGGGCCCCGCTCGTGGAGGAGGTGGTGCAGCCGCGCAGCCTGACACCCCCGATCGACGTCACCGTCAGCAGCTGGCGGGCGCGCAACCACCAGGCGCGCTCCGAGATCTCGACGCTGTACGAGCGCACCTCGACCACCGACACCTCGCGCACCGCGAGCTCGCGCCCGACAGGGACGGTCACGGACACGCTGTCCTCGCTCCTCTCGCGCCCGAGCGACCGCACGCTCCTCGAGATCGGCTCCAGCACCGGCACCGACGTCGTCGCGTCGACCCTCTCCCTGCGCAGCTCCGCCGCGCGCTCCCTCCTCGGCGACTCGTGCGCCAGCGCCGCGTCGTTCGAGACCCCGCCCTCGCCGGGCACCGTGCGCGCACACGAGACGGGCCAGAGCCTCGCGACGGTCACCCCCGCGGACGCGCACCGCGCGCCGCACCCGCCCCCCGCGCCGCACGCGCTCGCCGGCGGCGACGTGTCGCAGGACGAGAGCGAGTACGCGACGGCGCCGAGCCCCGACGCGTCCTTCGTCTCGCTCGACCCGATGGAGCACCTCCCCGACGCGGACCTCGACGCGATGTTCCGCGCGGACGACGCGCGCAGCGAGGGCCGCTCGAGCCGCGCGGGCTACTACGGCGTCGTGTGGGACGGCGACCAGATCCTGTCGCGCGCGGCGAGCGAGGTGGGCGGGATGCTGGAGGAGGAGGAGGAGGATGCGGAGGAGGAGGAGGCGGACGAGGTGCCGGAGGATGGCCTGGAGACGCCTGTCCCTGTTCCGCCCCCACAGGAGCCAGAGGGCGTCCCGGAGGAGCTCGCGTCAGAGGTGGCATCAGAGGCGGCGTCCGAGGTCGCACCAGAGCCGGATCCCACAGCGCAGGCTGCGCAGGTGCCCCTTCCGCCGTCCGTGTATACGCCCTCCGCCGTCTCGCAGGTGCTCCCGCCCACGCCGCCGACCGAGAGCGCGCACTCCGACTCCCTCTCGTCCCTGTCGCTCTCCGGGCCCGAGCTGACGCAGCTGCCCTCCTCCCAGTGCGAGGACCACACCGACCACGGGTCCGACTCGATGCCGACGCCAGCGATCCTCGACGCCGTGAGCGCGCGGCTGGCTGGGGAGCTCCCGCCGGCGTCGGAGTCGGGGTGCCGCTCAGAGGTGTCTGACGCGGCATCGCAGCCGGCGTCAGAAGCGCAAGAGCCCGAACCCGAGGAGCAGCACCGCGCTTCCGAGGCACACGAGGACCGCCAGTCAGAAGCGCACGAAGAACAGCCGTCGGAGCGCAGCGCGAGCGCGGTCTCGGAGCCCGCGGACGCCTCTGAGCCGCCAAAGAGCCCGTCCGTCGCCACGTCGTGGGGCGCCGAGACGGACGGGACGTACGACTCCTCCGTCCTCCACGCGTCCCCGTCCCTCCGCTCGTCCGGCGCGCGCTCTGCGCTGCCCGTGTCCGCGCACTCCACGCGTGCTGAGACGGCGTCGGCCGCGTCGCCGCCCTCCGTGTGCACGACGTCGCTGCTCGGCACGGAAGAAGACGAGGACGAGGACCCGGCGCGCACGCCCGTCGTGCGCGCCGCCAGCCTCGCCGGCGACGTGTCCACGCTGGCGATGAGCGGCTGCACAGAGAGCGAGTGCGCGTCGCGGGCCGCGCCCTGCGTGCCGTCCAACACGCTGTACACGCTGTCGGACGCCGGGCGCCGCGCACGCTCGCTGTCGATGGCGTCGTCCCTCCTCGAGCCCTCCTCGCTGGACAGCACCAGCAGTGCTGCCTCGAGCATCGGCGTCGAGCCGGTCGAGCCCAAGGAATATGTTGAGATTGCGGTCAGTCAGGTTCCGAGCGTCGAAACCCAGCAGCGCTGACGGACATTCCCTCGCAGATATCACCGCACCTGTCGGGCATCTTGATTTCGCGCCCGCCTTCTACGCAGTCTGTCGGTGTCGCTGCAGGGCCAAGTGTTGGACACAAAGCGGTCGCCGCAGAGCCGTCTGTCGGACACAAAGCGGTCGCCGCAGACGACACGAAGTTCGACCTCGTGGAGCTGTCGCCGCGCTTCAGGAACCTCAGGGCTGAGTTCAAGACGATGCTCAGCGAGGAGACGCAGAGGCTGCTGTCGTACTTTGACGAGCGTGGCTCCCTCAACAGCAAGGGCCTCGAGGACATCCGCGGCGCGCAGAGCGAGCTGCTTGCGCTCCTGCGCGAGGCCCAGTCCAAGCCTGAGACCGCGCCAGAGGCGACAAAGGTCGACTTTGCGACGTCTCCGATTCTCGTCGCGCGCATGGAAGCGAGCACGTCGCCTATCCTGAGCAAGGGCGTCGAACGCGCGCTGTCTCCGGTGCGCCTGGCCGCGTATGCCGATGCACAGATGGCGACGTCGCCGCTCGCTGGCAAGAGCCACGTCCGGATCACCCTGCTCTCGCCGCCCCGCAAGCGCGCTGTGACGCCCGAGAGCGTCGCGTGCTCGTACCTGTCGTCGCACCATTCGGACGAGGCATCCGAGCACCCTGCGGACGCCCCCGAAGCACTGTCCGTCGAGCGTGTCTGGGACGAAGCGGCGTCGCCGCTGTCCCTCTCGTCCGTCCTCTCCGACACCGCGTCCAGTGCCTCCCTGGAGACCATCCTCCGCGCCGCACCGTCGAAAGCGTCCACCAGGCGGCGCCTGTCCTCGCCGCCGGCCACCATCCCCGGGTTCAACGCGCCCGACGTCGACGACGTCTCGCCCGCAGACTCGGTGTCGAGTGTCGGCTTCGCCCCGCCGGCGCCCGTCGTCGCGCAGACCGTCGAGCAGCGCTCGCTCCTGCTCGCGCCCGTCGGCGCCGGCGGCAGCGTCCACAGCGCCATCCACGCGCCCGTCCCGCTCCGTGCGGTGCCGTTCGAGGGCTCGCTTGCGGCCTTCATGGCGACCCACGTCCCCCCTGCGGAACCGGAGAGAGCCGAGACGGTGCTGCCCCCTGCGCCGCCGGTCAGCGCGAAGGTGGACCAAGGGACAAGCCCGCTCGTGTTCGAGAGCGCGCTCCTCGAGAAGACGCCTGTGCCGACGGCCTGCGAGATGGCGGAGGTGCCAGAAGAGGCATCAGCAGTGGCAGCAACCTCCGAAAAGGCCATATCGCCTTTCGTCCCGTCAACTGAGGCCCTATCCGAGCCAGGGGACGTCGAGAACGACATGATCTCCACGACGGAGAAGGCTATCTCGCCCTTCGTCCCACCAACAGAGCCATTGGACGTGGAAGACGATGCTGTGTCGACTACTGAAAAGGCCGTCTCTCCGTGGGTCCCCCCGACGGAGCCCGTGCCGGCCGATGTCGAGGACGCCGCGGCGTCGACGGCCGAGAAAGCCATTTCGCCGCTGCTCCCGGGGGCCGCGCCTGTCGCGGCACCGCCGGAGAAGGTCGAGGCGGGCACGTCGCCGCTGGTCTTCGCCGCCACGCCCGCGCCGCACGCGGTGGACCTGCCCGATGCGCCGCTCGACGCGGCGCCGGCCGCAGCCGCGGGGGAGGCGCTGGCTGACGGCGCAGCTCCGGAGCCAGGCGAAGAGCCCCTTGCTGAGCCCCCGCAGGAGGCTGTCGCAGCGAAGGTCGACCAAGCCATCTCGCCCATCGCTCCAGTGCCCGCGCTGAGCGAGGCCGAGGGCGCTGACGAGAGCGCAGAGGAAGAGGCGGACGCGGAGGAAGAGGAAGAGGTCTCCCCCGCGACGACCGTGAAGCCCCTCCCTGCAAAGGTCGATGTCGCGTGTGGCACGGAGCCGCCCGTCGTGGAACCCGAGCCGGTTGTCGAGGCCGCAGCGCCCGTCGAAGAGCCCCCAGTAGACGAAGTGGCTGCTGAGGCGATTGCAGTCGAGGAGGCGGTAGTCGAGGAAGTCGCCGTCGAGCAAGCCGTGGTCGAGGGAGTTGCAATGGAGGAAACGGCAGTCCAGACGGTCGAGGCCGCTGCTGAGGGAAACGTTGCAACGCCTTTTCTGAATACCACGGTGAGTATGATCATCCCGTCTATTCTGAGACTTGCTCAGATGGTTGCGCAGGAGTCAAGTGAGGAGCTCGCCCCCGCGGAGGAGCTTCCCGACACTGCCGATGCACCGGCGACACCCGAGAAAGAAGCTCCAGAGCTGGTGCAAGACGACGTCACGCCTCCCGATAGTCCGGCACCTGTAAGTCAGAACTGATACCGGTGGATGTCCCCGCTAATATCTGTGAACAGGCCACTCCGCAGCTCTCATCTCCAGCCGAGCTTGGCGTTATCCTCGAGGTAGGATCCGTATTTACCTCAGTTGATTGTATATTATTCACTATCACCTCACCAGGAATTGCGCAAATCACGCGAGGAGTCGCAGTACTTCAAGGAGAAATGGGAGCAAGCCCATCAGGATGACGAACGACGTTTCGAACAGCGCTTCGGGGAAAGCTTGACCGTCCAGAAGGAACTGTCCGCCAAGGTCGACAAGATGATGGAACTGTTCGAGACGTTCTCCAAGCAAGACTTCGGTACGCTATGCTAGTAGTGTTGCTGCGTCCCTTTACTAATGCGGATGGGGATAGCGTCAAAGTTCACAGGCTCAGGACAAGCGTTTCCTCCGGGCTTCGTGCCCCAGGCACACGCACAGATGGTGAGTTTCACGTCCTCGCTGGGCCGCGCATGACTTACATCATTCCTAGCCTTGGTTGTATCATCCCCAGAGCGTACAGGTCTACCCTATGATGGCAGGCATCTCACCTGCGCAGGTGCCAATCCCGCCAACGCCGGCGTGCGCTGGAGCAATCCCGTCCGACCCGTCATCTTCGGCTTCTTCGAGCTCCTTGTCTAGCCGTTCTTCGACGCCCTCGACGCTACGGACCACAACCGACCTCCCGCTCCCATCGCTGAATATGCCACATCTGCAGTCAACGTTCCCGATGCCCCAGGCTCAGCTGCCCATCAGTATGAACGAGGTCATCCCTTCTCCGCCCGTCTTCCATGCGCCTCCAATGCAGATGCCTACTCCGTTCGTTCCTCCGGTTATGCCAGAGTCAGTCGTTCCGCCGACTCCTTCTGACACCACGTTCGAAGCGCGTAACCGCTCTATTGCTTTGAGCGACGCTCCTCTCCCTCATGACTTTGAATTTCCTCCCGAAGCTACCCGTACTCCGGCCAACGTGGTAGTCGAGACCCCGCGCACAATCTCTCCCCCACCTGTCATTCCTCCGGAGCCCTCGCCGGCGCCTCAAGCACGGGATGTAGTAGAGGAGCTCGTCGTGCAGCCTGTTGAGGAAGCGCAGAATACGCCTACGCCCACAGTAAAGGAGGTTGCTGAACCCACACCCACCACCGACGTTGTACCCGACCCGCCATTCGTGGTGGAAGATGCCCAACCAGCCCCGGAGCCATTGGCCGACGACAGCCCGGCAGAGGAGACGGCGAACCCGGTACCCGAGCCCGAGTCCACGGTGATCGACGATGCGCCTTCAGGTGACTACCTAAAGGTTTTCCCTTGCTTGTTCGTTTGCTCATGACATGACATTCTAGATCCCAGCGACGAGCAAATCCAGGATGCCGATAATGACGGCGCTGCAGATATCTTTGTATCGGCCCCTGCTACACCAGTCACTGCCCCCATCGTCGCCCCATCCCCGCCCCAAGGAAGTCCTCATCTGGTCCCTCTCCCTCCTAGCCCGTCTCGTTCGAACATCGGCGATGGCGAAGTCATTGTGCAACAGATGTGGGATGCCGCGAACGATCTCCGCCTCGCTGTCCAAACCACCCTCAGCGCTGCGCAAGGAGCCGAAGCGTACTCTCGTCAAGCGCAGGAAATCCTTGGTATCGTCCGGCAACAGGGCGAAGAATGCGCTCGTCAACTGGAGGAATGCACCCGTCTCCGCGAAGCCGCAAAGGCCGACAAGGACGAGGCCAGGGCCGACCGGGAGCAGGCGCAGACTCTCCGCGAGGAAGCCGCAGTCGAGCGAGACCGTGGGATCTCGGAGCGGGATGCCAGGATTGAGCAGCTTGAGAAGGAGCTCGCTGAGCTTCAGGCTCAGATCGAGGAGGGGAAGCAGCTCAGGGACGCCATGGATGCCGAGAGGGAAGCTGCGAGGGCCGCCGCCGAGGCCGAGCGAGACGCTCGCATTCAAGCCCTCGAGGAAGAACTCGCTGCCGCTCGCGCCGAACGTGAGCAGGAGCAAGAAGCGAGAGCTGCGGAGGATGCAGAGCGCCAAGCGGCTGCCGAGGAGCGAGAGAGGGCGATTCAAGAGCTGACCGAAGCCAAGGCCGAGTACGAAGCCCGCGTCGTTGCCCTCGAGGAGGAAAAGACGGCTGCCATTGCTGCGCTCGAGGAGGCTAAGGCGCTCGAACTCAGTGCGCTCGAGGAAGCAAAAGCTGCGGAACTCGCCACGCTTGAGGAGCAAAAGGCGACGGAGCTCGCCGCGCTCGAGGAGCAAAAGGCTGAGGCGGTTGCCGCACTGGAGGAAAAGTCTTCCGCTCTTGCCGTTCTCGAAGAGGAAAAGGCTGCTGCTCTTGCTGGTCTCGAAGAGAAGGTCGCTGCTATCGCCGCTCTCGAGGAGGAGAAGGTCGCTGCTATCGCCGCTCTCGAGGAGGAGAAGGTCACCGCTATCACCGCCCTCGAAGAGAAGGCCGCTGCTTTGAGTGAACTCGAGGAAGCTAAAGCGTCAGCGATCGCTGCGCTCGAAGAAGAGAAGGCCGCGCTCATCGCTGCCCACGATGAAGAGAAGGCCGCTATAGTCGCTTCCCTCGAGGAGAAGTCCGCTGCGATAGTCGCTCTTGAGGAAGAAAAGGCCGCTGCCATCGCCTCCATCGAGCAGGACAAAGCAGACACCATCGCGCGTGTGGAAGAGGAGAAGGCTGCAGCGATTGCGGCTTTGGAGGCGGAGAAGGAGTCTATCGCGGCAGAGTTCGACAAGGCCAAAGAGGAACATGCCGCTACTCTGGTAGAACGTGACCAGGAGAAAGAGCGCATGCAAGCCGAGGCGCAATCCGAAGTCGAGAGACTTACCAGCGAACTCGAGGACCGTATGAAGGAGAAGGAGGAAGAAATCAGCCTACTTCGGATACAACACGAGGAGACTCAGCAACGCCTTGCTGACGAGCAGGCCCAGCATGCGCAGGCAGCCGCAGATCGCGAGCAGGAACTGGTAGCGTCTGTTGCGGCTGGTGAGGAACGGATCAAGGTTTTGGAGGAAGAACTCTCTTCCTTGAACACGACGCTCCAGCAAGAAAAGGATGCCTACACTACCGCCCTTGCAGAGCGCGATACGGTCCATGCCGCGGAGAAAGAGTCATTGGAGGCAGAGGCGCTCGAACGCGAGCAGGCTTTGTCGGAGAAGATAGCTGCGCTGGAAGAGGAGCTCTCCGCCGCCCGGGATGCATATATGGTCGAGCACGACCGCTTAGTCAACGAGCACGCAGGCCTTCAGGCGTCTTGGGCTGAGCGGGAGCAGGCTCTTGCCGAAAAGGAAGAAGAGCTGAAGACGCATATCACAGAGCTTGAAGAAGAACTCGAGGCTAGTCGGCAACAATACGAGGCGGCGCAGCAATCGCTTGCCGACGCCACTGCAGCCCACGAAGAGCGCGTCGCAGCTCTAGAAAGCGACCTCGCTTCTGCAGCGGAACGCCAAGCCGATGCTGAGCGAGCACTCACGGACGCGACGACGGCGCATGAGGAGCGCGTCGCAACTCTGGAAACCGAGCTGGACTCCGTGCGCACGCAACACGAAGATGCGAACCGAGCTCTCACCGAGTACATGGAAAAGGAGACCGCGTGGACAGAGCGTGAATCCACAATGCTGGCCAGTGCGGAGGAGCGCGACTCTCGTATCAGAGCTCTCGAGGACGAGATAGCCGCATTGCGCGAGGAGCAGGAGCAGGAGCGCCAGAGACGGGTCGCCGAGGATGGCGAACGGGCCGAACGAGAACGCATCGCCGCAGAGGCATCCCTGGATCGCGAACGCGCCATCGCCGAGAGCCACGACGCACGCATCAAGGAACTCACTGAAGAACTCGCTGCGCTGCGTGCAGAGAGAGAACAGGAGCGGGCGAAGCGCGAGACTGAAGACGCGGAGCGGAGAGCGACTGACAAGGCGGAGGCGAAGGAAATCGCAGAGGCTCAGTCCGCTCACCTTGCCTCCATCGAGGAGAAGCTGGCGAAGCTGCAGGATCACACTGTTGAGCAGTTCGCTCACCAGGATGTCCAAGTACAGGAGGTCACCGTGCGGCTCGATCGAATGGAAGACACCGCGAACAAGCGCTGGGAGCAGCTCGAGGCGGAGAAGGCGGAAGCTGCTGCTAAGCCAAGTAGGTCGTTCCTACGTGCATGGTGCTAGCCGCTGATCACTGCCCCAGCGATGGAGAGTATTCTCGAGTCCCACAGGGACGAACTTCGATCGTACATGCAAGCTCAGCTAGAATCCCTCGAGACGGGTAGGTTTTCGTACTTCTCTTATATGTGCATGTAGCTGACGCTTCGCAGGCTTGAAGGAGGATGGTGCGCAAAAGCACGAAGAGATCATCGCTCATATCAAATCGATGATTGAAGAGCACACTGCCGCAGCAATTACCAACGTGCGTGCTACGTTACTTGACGAGCTTTCAGGGGCTGATTCCTACGTAGTGTGTCGGAGAGTTCAGCACGATGCTTGAGTCTCTCAGCTCAGCTCAGCAAGCGGAGATTCTGAGCGCGCTACGGATAGCGATCCAGGAGCAGGTCACATTGAACATTTCCTTTGTACGTCATCGTGACGCCTCTTCAGTCTTGTGACCATCATCTCATCATCGTCCTTCAGTATATCGAGGAGCTGAGCAAGACCTGGGATGCTCATGGAACCCGTCTATTGGCGGACGTTCTCAGCACCGTGCGCTCGACAAATCGAGACGTAGTCGAGTTCAACACGGACAATGTGAGTTTCGCAGGCGTCGTCACGACTCGATAGCCTCTGACGTTTCGCAGCATTTGACCGATTTCTGCAAGAATCTAGCACCTGAGATGCTTCAGCTCTTCCACGAAATCAGGGAGAAGGAAGAAGAAAAGCAGAAGCTCGATCGGTATGTCGTGTCGCCTTTGGCCTTTGGCGAGGCGCGCATCGCTCACTGTTCGCTACCAGCCAAATCGATATCCTTCGACGACACAAGACGGACTACGAGTCTGGCGACCTTGCGTATGTGTTTCCGCATGATACCAAGCTTTCGTACACTCATCTAGATCGCATACACTTACAGCGGAAACGATGCTGCGCCGGAAGAGGTCCCGATGAAAGGCGCGTGGCGCGGAAGGTCTCACGGTCGTCGCAGAGCTGCGGAGCCTCCCACCCATTCGCTTCCCGTACCTCCTGAGCAACTGTATCCCTCTCCTCCTCCGCCATCGACAAGCAGGCGAGCTCCTAGTTACCAGGACCCGTCGCGGCCGGTGTCATCTTGGGGCTCATGGCAAGGTATGGTTCTTGCGCCTTGTGTTCTGCATCCATCTAATCCTGGAATTGCCGTGCAGTCGACTCTGCAAACCAACCAACCGATCCCTCAGTGCAGCTTGCGATCATTCCGCCTCCGGTGCACGGTAGCGAGTATGGTGGATCACAAGCGCCGTACTACCACCATTAGGTGTCCCCTCCCAAGCGTCGTATATAATACCCATGGTCCCCGTCTCGTCGAGACCTCGTCTTTCCCTACGTCAGCCACTGTTACTCACATCTGTCTTGCTGCTTGATTTACGACACTAATGCGCATGACCCATTTCGCTCTCATATCCGTATAATTCGCAATCAGTATCTGGAACAGCTTGTCGAATAATGTGTAAGGTAGTCTACCAATAAAAAATTTCTGATCGCGAAGCTTGCTCGCTACCGAATCTCGACGTTGTCCGTCTCAAGAGTGCATGAGATTTTATACTATTCTTACTCACCTTACGGAGACGTCTTCAAGAAGAGCCGCTCATTGGTACCAGAGGGCGTGCATTTCCTGGACCCAAGTCGGGAGATCGAACGGAAAGGATCCGCGTCGAGCGACATCCCAGTGATATTTGGAATACTTCTGCAGCCACATCATGGTATTAGAAGGGAAGGGCTCGCTCAGACTCGTTCAAAATGCGCGAAGCTCCACACCCGCCAGTAGTTGTCAAAAAGTGGGAAGCTGAGCTTGCTGCAAGGGATATGATGTGTTGAAGTGAGCCCCGATTATCGCGCCCATCGCGTTGAGATTAACGTCCACTTGCTGCCAAAGCTCCTCGGTCTTTGGCTCATATTGGGAGAACTCAGAGTCACTGGCGTAGGTTGCGGAAATGCCTGCCGTGCGGAGGGTTCGAAACAACCTTGTGCTGCATTTGGCAGGCAGAGCCCTCGGATCCTAACACGCGCAAACAAAGGCTGGCTTGGACGCCCGCGAACACAACTCGTCCTCTTCCACATCATGCCACACACTTCTGCTTCCTCTGGCTCTGACTGGGACGACCCACGTGTCCAGGAGCTATGGGACAGCGCGAACGTCGACCTCTCTGCGATGAGCGCTATAATTGAGTCCCATTTTCACTCTCCGTGTCTTTCCCAGGTGCAAATCGGCGGCGGGGGCTACGCTCGAGTGTTCCTGCACAAACTAGAAACCCAGATCCAGGTGGTTGCTAGGCTCGTACTTCCCGTGAACGACAAGATAAAGACCGAGGCCGAGGTTGCTACCATGGACTCGCTCAGAGGTGAGCCGTCTTGCGACCTCATCGCGCAGCAAGTTCATGTAATCCACGATAGCTCGCACCTCGATCCCTGTGCCGAAGGTCCATCTGTTCTGCAGTACAGCGAATAACCCAGTTCACGCAGAGTGGATTCTTATGGACTATCTACCCGGTAGGCCCTTCTGCCAAACGTGGGCAACCCTCACCTGGGAGCAAAAGAAGACTACGGCGCAGGATATCGCAAAGGTCATGGCGGAGACATTCTCGCTCACTGCGACTGCCTGCGGAAGCATGATAGAAGACTGCAGCCTACACGACGATCAGCGCGCTCTGCGCTATATCGCCGACTCTGGTGTTGCGCCACAATCATTCTACCGCACCGTCACCAGCGAAACCCCGTCCGGCGCGTTTGTGTTGGGACCCGTGAACGATGTTGTGTTTCTTGATGCAGATATCGGGCTTGTTCCACCCTCCTCCCGTGGCCCATTCGCTACCGAGCGTGAGTACATGGAGGCCATGGCGTTCCGTGGCATTCCGGGCACGCGCTCGCAGGGAAGGTCAGAGCAGTGGGCTTACGAAAGGGCCCTGGAGCTCTACGATGTCGTTCGTCCCTTCTACCGCGATCTCGATGATGCACCAGACACCTTTGCTCCTGCTCCCTTGTTCCACTTCGCACACAATGACTTCAGCGCACACAATATCTTAATCGACCCCTCCACCGGTCACGTCACAGGCGTCCTCGACTGGGAGATGTCTGGATTCTGCCCGAGCTGGGTAGCTGCGTCCCCCGCGGCCTGGTTCAACGATGACAACCGCCGGTTTATTCTCAAGGGAAGACAGACTGCGCCCGAGGGCTTCGGTGACGAACCGGCAGAGGCGGCGGAGGTCCGTGAGTACTTCCGCAGCGAGCTTTGCAGGCTCGATCCGTCTCTCTTCGCAAACTACTGGCGTGGCGTGGAGCCCAGGGCGATATACTACAATGTTAGTGAGCCCTTTCCCGGGAACGTCATCGGATGGATGAACGAGTACGAGAGGTATGGCTGGGACTCCCAGAGGGTTCCGTTTCCTTTCGATTTCGAGGGATGGCTGCGCGATCTCGACGCCCTGCGGACGTACGTGTTTCACGCGATCACCAGATACCCATTTCGCTCAACACCTGATATAGTTCGACGCAAGATGCCTCTTCCTCCGCAGCCTGAACATCACCACGCAGCCTAGATAATCTTACGTATCTTTCCCGTGCTCCACGCATCCCGTGTATTAGCATCTCATTCGGAACAATGAACAATCATCGAGCTCGTATGGAAAGCTAGGCGAGGCCTCAGAGGCTGTCACTTCCGGGAGACAACAGTGCCTCCCAAACAGAGATATTTCACGGTTTGTGCCAGACACGCTTTGCTGGTGTCTCCATTCTACTTACACGAGGTGATGGAAGGTACCTTGTGGTGACTCAACGTGCCAGGACAGAGGACGATAATGGATTAGGAACCCGTCTGGTGTGTCAAATTTCGACGCGGCATCGATGCGCTCTGGTCTAGGAGAGGAAAGCAGGCAGTTGCGCGTCCTAGCATAATACCCAGGACCAAAAAAGGTGTATCTGAGCTGTACATAAGGCGTTCGGCTCAGAAGGTACATGCATCCGAACCCCCCTCCACATTTCAATCATGCAAGGCGACCAAAACCACCACTCAGGCGCCACCTTATCTCTCGCATACTCCCACCCCCGCCTCTTATCTCCATGCATTGTGGCTGGCCTGTCTGATTGCCCGCAAGTGGACATGACAGGCCCGTGACTGCTTGGTCATCTTTAAGCTGTCTGCGACGTCGCTTGCTCTCGACCAGACCCTCCTGTCGCGCACTGAGGGCATGCACGGTGTTTTCGTACCCGCCGACCCGTTCAACGATGCCCCGCCTCTACTGCCGGTGTGCCGGACCAAGACTACAAATGCGAGCGGCGCCGCCACCTACACCAACGGCGTAGATGGCCGCAGTTCAGGCCTCCTGCGAGTAGACGGCAAGCTGCGGCGCCGACGCGCGTCCACGATGGGCCCGGACACTGGCGACCGTGTTTGCCTTTGCAGAAAGCTTTCCGGTAGCGCGGGAGCCAGCGGCGATTTTGAGTAGGCCCGTTGGGAGCCGCCGCCGCCCGTGGACATCAAAGCCGCTTCGCGCTGGAGAACGCAGAACGGGCCCGGCGCGATCACAGGAGCCTGGGCCGCGGGAAGACGTGTTGCGGTTCGCTGCGAGCTGCCGGTTTACGAGGCGCGGCGTCGTTCCGAGTCTGAAAGCCGAGTCTGAACGGGGTTGAACTCGTTGGCTGGCTTGTAAGCGACGCAGCCGTGAGACTGTCACCGCAAGTGCAGGGGCGGTCACGCCCGCAGATTCACTAGATAGGCTGGGCGGGTGTGTCGAGAATGGCCGTAGGAGTGATTTCGACTTGAAGGCGGCCGCGAGAGGGCCGAGGTCCCAGCCGAGGGCTCAGCGAAGGCACGGCGGGCGAGACCGGGGACTGCTCGCAGGGCGCCGGACAGACACCCGTGCCCGAATTGCTGGTCGCCGCCCTGGCATCCGCAAACCGTTCTGATGGTGGTACGCGCGTGTGGGAGTGGCTGGTGAAAGCCGGTGGTGATTGGAGGCACGGCGGCGAGACACGGCGGGGCAGACCGGACTCTGCAGCTGCAACGACGACGAGGGCGAAGTGAGCGGGTAGCTCACGAGGGCATGAACAGCATACGCACCTGATCCAAGGCGTACCGCGCCTGTGCAAGCTGCTACTCTCCGTTCGCCTGGGCAGAAAGCCTAGCGAGCCGAGAAGCTCGGCGTCGGGTTCGCGTGGTGCAACGGCCCGCGTATCGCTGGCTAACGTGTCCGCGCGTCGCCTTTGTTTGCCGCGGCAACAGGACACGGGCGGCAGACGGTGCCGCAGGGCATGCTGGAGGTCGTGGTTGGGGATGGAGAAGACGAACAGCGCGAAAGAGTCCGGGAAGCGCGGAACCGTGGCGGGCGCCTACGCGTGCAGTGCGTCGCCGGCACGCAGCCCGTTGTGGATTAGTGTTGCGGAAGAAAGTCAGGTGTAACTTACTGTCTGTAAGAAAGTCGGTAAGTTACTGGTAACTTACATTACTTACAGCGGCACCCTGAAAAGAGGTGTAAGTAAGTGTCGGAAAGTCACAATGCGCATGGCCCTTCGAGTGCTCCAAGGACAGAATGTGCCAGTTTAAGCAGCACCCATAGAGCAGGCCTTAAGCTGACGAATACTGTAGTGGTTCATCGGGAGGGTGAATATAGCCTGCCATGTCATTTCCAAGGCTCGAAACCCTAACGGCCTTGGTGTACATGCCTGTGGTACTAGCCAAGCTGCCTGAGCCTTCCTGAGATGTGCTGCACGCCAGTACATATAAACGTAACCCTTGCGCCGTCTTAGCCTGTGTCTCACGTCAATAACTTGAGGCCGCCCATCGCCTCTCGGTCCCCCTCCGCTAAGTTGCTCCTGGTCCAACTCCCCCAGCTGAGCAAACTCGTGCCCCGTAAGGCAGAGTTAGTCCTCATTTATCAGTAGGCCCGCCATGACCAATGTATTATTGATGCTCCTGTTTCTTTTTGGCATGGTGGTGTGGGTTTACTGACAACTTACCTTGTAACTTACATGACTTTCTTACCTTTACTTACTGTAACTTATAGATTAGACGCCTATGTAAGAAGCTGGAACTTACACCCTTTACTTACAGGCTTACGGCCTTTACTTTCTGACATCTGTAACTTACACTCGCCGGCATTTTCTTCCGCAACACTATTGTGGATCGAGGCGAATATTGTGTTCCCAAAGACATGGAGCTGAACCTTTGTCACCCTTTCGATGTCCTGCGTCAAGATGGACCCGCGAGTGAGTTCCTTTCAGCGCCATGGCTTGACCCTGACATGGACCGTGAGAACACGGGGTCCAAAGATCGTAGAGCTGCTGCTGACGATTGATGCATACATACCTGATCATGAACAAGCCTTGTCAACGGAAGACACGGAAGTGATCGACTGGGTGACTCCCACGTGTCGCTTGCGTGGCTGCTGATGCAGACGCTGCCCCGGGCCAGGAGCACCCGTCCACTCTCCACACGGTCGACAGTCGTTCGGTAGGGACACCGGTGCCACCTCGTATGGATGACCATTCACTGACTCAGTATAGGGTCCCTATCCACAGTTTTCATCCATGGGGTTGAAATTTAAGCTGTCATCTCTTCAAAGGCTGCCAAGCAATAACAGGCCGCGTGCAGCACGAGAGTCCCCGACTCCCCGTGACCGGCAGCAGAGACAGCAAAATGAATTTTCCAAGGTGCGTTGTCTCGTTGCGTCTATCTCGGGAATGTCAAGGCTCTGACACGAGCATCCTGGCACAGTGGCCGGCGGGTCTGCCGCCTGGCTGCCCACCAACGGCTCCTCGACTGCGCGACAGTCATGGGCGGCGCATGAAGGCATTCACACGCGGGGTGCAGCGCACAGGCTGGCCGGCTGCCTATGCTGGACACTGGCTCGCAAGAAGATGCGGACGCCGTGGAACCGTTCTCACAGGCCCAGCGCCTCGGGCCTCCGCACCATCCTGCGGGGCCTGCCATCGGGGCTCGCGCACCCCACATGATCCCAGGGCCCTGAGACACGCCATCGGACGCCATGTATAAAGGGCGCACGCCCGCGCGCAGCCCCCAGGCCTCCTCTGTCTGCGCCCGCCCTCGCTTCTGCTACGCCGCACCGCGCACCGAAACCCGCGAAAAAGCCCTGCCCCCAGCATGCCCGAGAGCCCGCGCGCGCCCGACAAGGCCAGCGTGGACGAGAAGGCGATACCAGAGGAGGCGATCGAGACCGTCTCGACGGGGGCGCACTCCCATGACCTCGACTTTGGCGGCGACAGCAAGCTCCCGCCGCCGCCGAAGCTCACGCCCGAGCAGGAGAGGGCGCTCTACCGCAAGGTCGACCTGTGGCTCATGCCCATCCTGACCCTGATGTACCTCTTTTCGTTCCTCGATAGAGGAAACATTGGTGCGTCTCGCTGGCGTTTACGACGCAACATTGGCTGAGGTGTTTGCACAGGCAATGCGAAGCTGCAAGGCTTGACGTCCCAGCTGCACTTGACCGGCAACAAGTACAATATTGCATTGGTATGCTCTCAATATCGTAGGCCAATTTTTGCACCTCACCTGTGCACTAGACAATGTACTTTGTCGTACGTTTGACCGCACGACTGGCAGATCGTCTTCTCACAGCGACTTTACAGCCCTACTGCATCTTCGAATGCCCAGCAAAGTGAGCTCTGACATCTCCTCCGCGCACGAGACCCGTCCACTCAGCGGTGGCCTTCCCACGCCGACAGTCTAGTGTTGAAAAAGTTCCGCCCATCCAGGTACGTCCCGCGGGAACCCCTCGTGCGCCTGTCACTTCTCATGTGCGGCGGCCCCGCGCAGGTGGCTTCCGGGCATCACAGTGCGTCTGCGCGCATCTCTGGATTGGCGCGCTGCCGCTGACAGCCACGACAGATCGTGTGGGGCATCATCGTGTATGTCGCGCCGTCACACTCCCGTGCAGAATCTGCAGCTGACACGTCCCTGGGCTGGCCCGCAGCACGCTCATGGGGCTCGACAAGAGGTGCCGTCCCCGTCCGCCATGCTGCCCGCGCGCCGCGACTGACGCACGTGCGCACGCAGCTACGCCGACCTCGTCGGGACCCGTGTCGCGCTCGGCATCGCCGAGGCAGGCCTGTTCCCCGGCGTGGTGTACTAGTGCGTCCCCGCGCCTCCGCGTGACGCGCGCCCACACCGTGCTGATGCGCACCGCCAGCCTGTCGATCTGGTACCCGCGGCACATGCTCCAGTGGCGCATCGGGATCTTCTACGGAGGCGCGACCGTCGCTGGTGCGTGCGGCTGTGACAGACACTAAGAAAACGCACACTGCTGACTGTGTGTGGCTCTGCAGGCGCGTTCTCGGGTCTCCTCGCGTTCGCGATCTCGTTCATGAGTGGCATTGACGGCAAGCTCGGCTGGTCGTGGATCTTTGTGCGTTCACATGATCAGTCGCGAGACGCGTTCTGAACCGTAGCGACCCCGCAGATCATCGAAGGCGCAGCGACGGTGTGCGTCGGCATACTCGCATTCTTCAGTGCGTGCCTCCCTTTCTTTCTGCCTCCGCGTCTCAGCGAAACTGAATACCCGCCAGTCCTCGTCGACTTCCCGGACACGGCCAAGTTCCTCACGCCCGAGGAGAAGGCGTACGTTATCTGGAAAAAGAGTGCGCCCCCTGCCCCTGTTGTGCGCGGCGCCCCACTCACCGCCCCCGCACAGAGTACGACAACTCGTCCGTCGGCGAGACCGAGACGTTCGCGATGCGCCATGTCTGGGCGGCGTTCATGGACTGGCAGGTCTGGCTGCAGATCCTGGTGTACATGTCGATCATTGGGCCGCGTAAGTCGCTGTAGAGCTCCGCCTGCTCTTGAGTGGCTGACCTCGGGCCGCAGTGTATGGCATCTCGCTGTTCCTGCCGTACGTGACGACCTCATCTGGTCGCATTCCTGGATTACTGACGTTTACCGCACCGGACACAGGTCTATCATCAACGGGTGCGTTTGGGGATCGTGACAGGTGCGCCAGCACGCGCATGCTGACCGGCCCTCTAGCTTCGGCTTCGACACCGCCATCAGCCAGCTGCTCACCGTCCCGCCATACGTCTGCGCCAGTACGTCCCCTCCACCTCCTACCCCCTCCACCCCTGACCGAGCATCCCCAGCCATCATCCTGCTCGTCTTCGCCATCTGGTCTGACCGCGTCAAGAAGCGGTACCCGTTCATCCTCGCGGGCCTCGTGATGTGCCTCATCGGCTTCGCGATCAACATCTCGCACGCGCCGATCGGCGTCAAGTACTTTGGCACGTTCTTCTGCGTGTCCGGGTCCTACGCGGCGTTCCCCGGTGTCGTCGCCTGGTGCGTCCAATATAGCCGGCCAGGGCGGGTGTGTCGCTAACGCAGCGTGGCACAGGCTCGGGAACAACCTGGCGGGCCAGTACAAGCGCGGTGTAGGCATGGCGCTGCACATCGGCATTGGGAACTTTGCGGGAGGTACGCGTTCTAAAAGCTCGGTGCGCCCCTTGCTGAACACGACGCAGCCATCGCGTCGAACATCTACCGCTCGCAAGACGCGCCACGATATGTACTCGGCCGTACGCTTGTCATCGTCTCTCCGCGCGTGCAGGCTTGCTGACACTCGCACAGACGGCCTCGAGCTCATGTTCGTCGGCATCGGCTTCGTCGCGCTCCCGCTCGTCTGCTACCTGTACCAGCGCATCAACGCGCAGCGCGACAAGCTCGTGCAGGAGATGGAGGAGAAGGGCATCCGGCTCACGCCCGAGGAGATCCGCGAGCTCGGAGACCGCGCGCCCGACTTTCGCTACACGCTTTAGACACGAACGCTACGACTCTCTTGTATTCCTTCCATTTCCAGGCTCCTTATATCAATGATCTTGGATCATCGTTCCATACCACCTTCGTTTACTACCATTCTTGGTAGCACAGGGTATCAGACCGCCGTGGTGGTTGTGCAAGACCTCCCACGGAGTCGGATAGTGCCATGGGAGGCACGCTAACAGTGTAACGGATATGTCGGTACCATTTGACCTCGCTGCCCTTCGAATGTACACGTACATGACACATTCTGTCCTTCCGCGAGACTGGCTATGGCTGGTTTCAGAAGGCCGTCAGACATACATAACAACAGCTCGCGCAGTAGAGAAGCTTTCAGAGCCCGCCTGCTGACATCTGCCCTTGGCCCAAGACAGGAAGAGGAATAACCATTTGTGAGTCGGAAGCTCGCTATCTCGGGAACTCCCTTGTATCTAGGTTTACTCTCATGCGCTATATGATCCTCAGACACACTAGGCACGCACGCTCGCACACCCCTGTCTTGCGCTATTCGTTGTGCCCTCGACGTGCTAGCGATGGTTCACTACTCGCCTACAAAAGCCGAAGTGCTGGAGGCAGCGACCTCTGCGATCTCGATCTTCGCGATACATGGCCTGTCATGCTACCTCGTTGGCGGCGTAGCATGTGCTCTCTATGGAAACAGTCGCACCCCAGAGGTGCGTTCCGCAATCTGCGTAACTGGAGCAGAGATTGACGCAGGTGCAGGACGTGGACCTCGTCGTCAACACACTGAGCTACAGCCAGGAAGCCCTGAAGAGGCTCCTCGAAGATCACCCGGGATCAAAGTTCTTCACCGTCGCAGCGCGCACACCCGGGGCGACGTACAGGGTGTGCATACTCGCCCTGTCATATTTCGTACGCTGACATCTCCACACTGTTCAGGTTCTACGGTACACGCTCTCGGGCAGCTACAGCACCTATCCCAGCTGCAAGGTCGATGTCCTGCAGCCTGGGATCATGAACATCCCCTCAGTCGCTTCTGCGCGCGTATTGCGCATCAACGGTTTCCCCGTCATGCCCCTCATCCCCCTCATGCTGCTCAAGCTGCAGGCATGGGAAGACCATCGCCGCGCCACGCAAGCCTACCAGATCCAAAAGCAGTACACCGATGCGCACGACCTGGCGCGCCTGCTCCCGATAGCCGTCCGTCGCGGCGACAGCATGGCTACCGCGAGCGGGATGCCAGAGGCGTTTGTGAGGGAGGCGCAGCGGCGGATCACAACGTACCTGGTGCATTATCCAGAGCAGGAGAAGCACTGGAAGGCGGTCGGACTGGAGGCCAAGCCCGGCCCCGCTGTCAAGGCCACACCTCGCACTAGCAGTGTGGCGCGGCCGCAATCCGGTACCGCAGGAGCAGGCCCACGTCGGACCGCACCCGAAAGGAGTGCAATACGTCCTCTGGGCACATGGCTTGCTGGCATGCGCGGGTCTACGATGGACGCGACGCCCACCACGACAAGTCTTGCTTCCGATTTTGACAACCTTAGGCTGTGAGATCTTGGGATCGGACGAGGCAGACGGAATGTTGCCAAGATATGATTGTATCTATCATGTCAGCCTCGTGGGTTTGCGAACAGAATTTCGGCCGCAAGGTGACTGTTGGTTTGAACCCCGGCGAAGGCAAGGACCAGCAATCCAAAGCCGCTCACTTGAGCGTCGCTCCTCCAGACGCGAGCCCAATGCTTCGATGCCATACCCTTCAGGGACCCAAACAGAGTAAAACGAAACAATCCAGAGCATTGCAAGCTAGTATACAACAGCAATCATGAGTACACAACATCGTAAGCGGGCGTGGACAGCAAAAGTGCAGCAGGATCCAGGCGTATTATGCGGTTACAGTACATGTGCGGGCGTCGCGGCGCAGGAGGCAGGGGAGACACGGGGCCCTCAGGCCTTTTCGCTGTCGCTCCGGACGGAGACCTCGTCGTGCGGCAGCGCGTGCGCGATCTGGCGCTCCTCCTTCTCGATGTCGGCGCGCCGCTTGTCCGCCTGGACGGCGCCGAAGATGATGTCCATCTCCTCGAGCGAGCGGCCCTTGGTCTCGGGGATGAGCCTGGGCAGAGGTGTGCGTCAGCGACATCCGCCCTGTGTTTCCTGCGGGGCCCACTCACAGGCTGAAGACGGCCATGCCGCCGATGTTGATCGTCGCAAACATGAGGAAGATCTTGTAGCCGAGCGCGGTCTTCATGTCCGGCGTCCACTTCGAGACGATGAAGTTGAAGAACCACTGCGACGCGCTCGCCGTCGCGAGCCCAAAGTGGCGCGTGCGCGTCGGGAAGATGTCCGCGACGTACACCCACGGGAGCGGGCCCCAGCCCATCGAGTAGAAGCACACGTAGATGTAGAGCATCGCGGCCATCGCCTTGCTCGCCGTGGGCGGCTTGAAGCCCGGCGGCGGGTTCGCGGGCGGCGGGAACGACTTGAGGAGCGCGCCGATGATGAAGAAGAGCGTGCCCATGCCCATCGCGGAGATGAACAGCGAGAGCTTGCGCCCGAGCGTCTCGACGAGGAAGAAGACGAAGAGGCTCGTCGCGACGAGCTTCACGATGCCGTAGATGCCCGACGCGAGCAGCGAGTTCGACGTGCCCGTGTAGCCGATCTGCGCGCAGCGGCGCGGGTGAGCGCGCGCACATCATGGGAGCGGGGGCGGAGGCGGCTCACCGACGAGAAGATCTGCGGCGCGTAGTAGCTCACGCTGTTCTGGCCGCACCACTGCTGGAAGAGGAAGATCACGATGGCGATGACGAAGCGAATCCAGTTGCCCTTGCCGAAGAAGGCCTCCTTGAGGCCGAGGCCCTCGCGCGCGGCGCGCTCCTCCTTGATCGCGGCCTCGATCTCGGCGTATTCGTGTAGGATCGACTCGTGGTACCGGCCGTCGGCGGTGAGCGGGAGGCGGCGGAGGTACGAGAGGGTGCTGAGGGCCTCGTCGTTGCGGCCCTGCTGCGCGAGCCACCGCGGGCTCTCCTTGACCGTGAGCAGGCCGACCGCCATGATGCCGGACGGCACGAGCTGCATGCCAAGCGGTATCCGCCAGACGTTCGGGCCGGTCTTGATGTGCAGAGAGATGCCGACTGGATGGGAACCACCGTCAGCTGCCGCGTCAGAACAGGGGTGGTGCGGGAAGGCGAGCTTCGCGTGGTGATTGCGGTAGGGGGCGGCACCGAAGGGGATTTACTCACGGTTGATCCAGTAGCTGAGCATGACTCCGATGGCGACCATGATCTGGAAGAGACCAGTGATACGCCCGCGCACCTCCTTGGGCGAGCATTCGGACACGAAAGCAGGGGCGACGGCGGAGATGGCACCGATGCCGAGACCAGCAATCACACGGCCGGCGTAGATGTAACCCAGGCCGCGCGAGCCGCCGGCCACGGTTTGGAGGATCTGCGAGCGAGGGATTTGAGCGAGCAAGGCCTTTTGCGGAGCTAGAGGTACGCACCGCTCCAACAGCGAAGACGAGGGTGAACGCAAAGAGCGTCCATCGCCGGCCGATGTACGAGCTGATGGGCGCGCTGCCGAGGGCACCGAAGAACGCGCCCGCTTGGAGGACAGAGACGATATTCGAGGAGATGTCGTTGGCTTTCTTTGTGTTCCCTGCGTAGCCAAAGTGCTCTTCAAAGTACGGCTGTGTGACGACGCCTCCGCCGACACCGCTGTAAATTCGGAGAAAATGGGCTTCTGTCGCGGGACGGGCTGTAGCGCGGGAGTATGACGTACGTATCGTAGCCAAAGAGGACGATGCCCCAGTATACGACGAACGCGAGCCCTGCCGGCCAAGCAGGTGTGAGGAAGGTGTCGTGCGAGGCAAACGGCTACGTACAGTAGACCCTTATGTTCTGGAAGACGCCTTGCCTGGACGAGCCAGAGTCAAAGTAAGTGTCCATGTTCGACGAGTGCCCAGGTATCGCCGGGTGCGGTGGCGAAGGAGATGGAAGAGGGCGGGGAGAAAGTCAATCTCGCAAGCCTGTCCATCTGACCGTGGGCCTTATGTACCGGGCACTGATGCGAGGTTGATGGGCCATCGCTGTCCAGGGGAGCACATGCTCCCTTTCCCCGTTTCCCCGCAGGCGCGCGATCAGAGACCGAACTGAATGTGGGGTACCCCCGCGCGCTAGAAACAATTAGCCGGGCCCTCGTGAAGGGGCCTGGCGGCCCGGCCAGGCACGCCCCCTGCACTTGCTGCATGGCCCTCCTCCAACGGCAACGCTCGAACGGCTGCAGAGACATGACGGCGGGTCTGCCGTAGCGGGGGAGTACGGCCCTTACGCTCAGCCTGTTGCTCCTCCCGCGCGTGATAGACTCTGCGTGCCAAAGTCTATTCTGCAAGGCTCTGGCCCTTTCTCAGGGTGGGCCTTGCACGCCTTGCACGGGGCAAACGATGCCCTCGAACGCAAAGCAACGGCGTGATGCCCCAGCGTTTCCCCGCGCGCGCGGCAACACACCAAGCGGGCGCGGCCATCGACGCCGCGTCCCAGGCGCACCGCTATTTCCCGTGGAACAGCACGTCCGTGTGCGCCTCGACGCCGCGAGCCGCGGCTGCACTGGATCCGAGCGGCGGCGGAGCGAGCTTGCACGGTGGCATGGTGGCGGGCGCACAGCGCGGAGCTGCGCGAGGCACCGGAAGGCCTCACCGCCGGGCCGGCCGTCGATCTTGAACATGTGTAAAGGCGGTCTCGAGACCCAGCGAGTCTGCGAACGCTCTGGTTGCGGCTCCGCAGACTGCAGCTAGCGGTGGACGGCTCGGAGGAGCAGTGTAGCGGACGTATCGCAGTGGAAGCACCGTGTGGTTCTGGGATTACTCAGGTCTCAGCGTGGCAAAAACGTCTCTCATGAGGCCCCGCTAGACGTGGGTGTGGAGCGAGGACCTGGTGTCCCAGACTCGAAGGACCAGCCCCGCCGTGCCGTGGACTTGTCCATGTTCGTAGGCCCCGTGCACATCATGCAAGAAGCATCCACTTACGGCATATCTCGAGAAGCGAAGAGCTTCTTTCGCATCGTAGCAGAGAAGCATTGCGGTTCCGAACGTGCGGGACGTGTGGATCGCCCATTCTAGACATCAAAGATGTCAACGAGACGTCTGTAAGAGATAGAAGCCCACGGTTCTTTACTACCACGGTGTACGGTCGGCCGAGAGCCAGTGCAAGTACCACCAGGTACGACCCAGGATTTGCAGAAGGCCCGCCGTGCGGGGGTCGCGCCTTGCTGCTCGACGATCGGCTGCCCCACGCTAATCAGCTCATTTGCAATAAAATAGGCTTTCTCAGGTGTATCAGGGACGTCCGTACCTTTCATGATGTGATACTTTCATGCCTCTCGGGGTGTGCGCGGTGGCACGTCGGCGAAACCAGCACTTAGTCACTGTTCGCGTAGTTCTGCGAAGGGTTGCTCTGCGGAGGGAACAGACGGTGCTAGCACTTACCTTAAAATGCTGCACCTAATGGAATATTGAAGCACTGTGTCCTTCGCTGTTGGAAGCAAGGCTACAGCTTCAATCCGGGGATTTGCGGGGCTCGAGCCCGTGTTGCGACGATGGCCTACCAAGTCGACATCGAGTGCCTCAAACATATGAGCTGAGTGTACCGACACCTCTGCATCCTGATATTCTGGGGATACCAGGCAAAGCACGCAACAAGCATGTGACGTCCGTAGGTGAAAGCAGCAAAGCCTCGTGCAATTCCCACGGCGGCAGACCCGGCGCTTCGGAAAGCAGGCGCATCAAAGCCGACGTTGTCCAAGAACGGAAGGCGGATCAAAGCTTCCTCATCCTCGGGCCATTGCAGCGACATTTCTACACAGACATATCGCTGTGCGAGTCGTAGCGGTCTCTGTTTTCTCCCCCTCCAACGCAACCTCGCGTGGCACGGATCACGTGGTTAGAGACGCGGGATTCGTGCTGCAGTGATTGGTGCCTACCGCTACTCGCACAGCTGCACCAGCACGGTTCACCAAAATATCCGATACGACAGCCCCTTCCCTGGATATGCATCTGCCGCTCAAGGACCGGGGACTTGCGGCCCGACGACTCCACATGCCAGAGGCACACTCGCCGCCCCGCTCGACGGGGACAGGGGCTGCACACGACCTCATCGGAGCCGAGCACAGGTAGACTCAGAGGGCTCGTGCAACGGAGGAGCGGCCCGGCGCGCGATCTCTCTCCGGGCGATCGTTGCGGGGTTGGCACCTCCCGATTGTGCGTCCCTCGCGGGAGCATCTGGGTGGCGACACGGGAGATCTGAGTCTTCGCAGGTAGCTTGATGTACAAACCGCTGCTTCGCGCTTCTTCGTTGCCCATTCGACATCTTGTCCACCGCATGACGGCATTCGCGCATCGACGCATGCAGGCCGCTGTTCACTCTATCCGTACATCCGCACCGCATCAGAGCGTATACCTGAAATCCGGCGCACGGTCGCCCATCGCCCGGAGCTGCGCGGTGCCGTACCGGACGCCCTTCTCCTCCATCTCGCGCGCCCGCGCGTCCCGCTGCGCGTTTATCCTGCGGTAGACGAGCACGTTCACCGTGAGCACTGTGATGCCGATGCCGGTGAACATGAGCTCTAGCGCATCTGCGTACAGCGTCAGCGGGCACAGCGAGGCAGCGTTCGTGGGCCGACGGACGTACCGCCGAGCACGTAGCGCGGAGCGTCCTGTGTCCGGTACAGCACGGATGCGATGGCTAGCATTGCAGCGTGGTCAGCGAGGTAATGCACGGAGAGAGAGAGAGAGAGAGAGCGCCGCGACCCACGCACACCCGGCAAAGTTCCCGAACCCGATGTGCAGCCCGATGGCAGCACCGCGCTTGTACTGCCCGGCGACGTTGTTCGCGAGCCTGCCCGCGCATCCGATCAGCAGCCCGCCCCGCCCCGCCCCGCCCTCGCACGGCCAGACGGCAGGACGCACCAGGTGATCACGCCCGGAAACGCCGAATACGTGCCCGCGACGCAGAAGAAGGTGCCAAAGTACTTGACGCTGAACGGCGCGCCCGAGACCTGGATGCCGAAGCCGAGGATGCACATGGCGTGCCCCGCGAGGATGAACGGGAAGCGGTGCCGCGTGCGGTCCGACAGGAACGCGAAGCTCACCGTCACCAGCGCTGCGGTGCGCTGTCAGCGTTGGTCGGAAGAGGTCGGGGGAAGAACGTACTCGCAAAGACGTAGGGCGGCACGGTGAGCAGTTGGCTTGCTGCGGGGGTGAATCCGAATCTGGGGTGGTGTTTGAGATGTGAGAAGACTACGCCCGTGGGGAGACTCTACCCATTGATGATCGATCTGGTGATTCTGAGTCAGTAGAGTTGAGTGCTTGCCATGCTGGATGCTACGCACGGTAAGAAAAATGAGATCCCGTAAACTGCAAACCATTGTCAGCTCTAGCACAGCATTCTGAGAACGCACACGTACGTGGTCCGATGATGGACATGTATATCAATACATGTGTCCACAGCTGCCAATCTGTGAACGCATCCCAGAGATGCTTGAATGCCCAGTTTTCATCCTCGCCAACGAGAGAATTGTCGTATTCTGCAGGAGCCGGTGTCAGTAAACACCTAGGCGCACAGAAGACGGGCCGCACTCTTGCGCCAAATCACGTAGGCCTGCTCCTCTTGCGTGAGGAACTTTGCACTAGTCGGAAAGTCGATTAGGACTAAAGCAGGACTATGTCAGGTAGGTGGCAGACGCATGGAAGAAGGTCACGCACTGAACAGAGAGACAAAGCCGACGAGAATGGTGAAGCAGCCTTCCAGTATCTGCGAACGATGAGCGCACCACGGGATGTATGGCATGCAGGCCGACGTACGAAGATCCACGACCAGCCGAGCATGCCGCCGACCCCAGACATGAACGAAATTCCGTACGCCAGAATGCCGGAGAATGCGCCTGGGGAATCATGTGAGCAATGGCGGTCACATACATGGGGAATCGGCTCACCAGCCACAGTGGCGCCGCCCCAGAAAAGCCCTATGCGGAACTGCAGCTTGTGTCGGGGATACCACATTGAGAGGCTGCCGTGGTGGGTCGTGGTCGGTTCTTTGGCGCGACTGATGCAGGTGGCGACTTACTACCAAGCTACACCTGGAAAGAAGCCCGCCTCTGCTGCTCCGAGAGCGACACGGACACCGACTAGTTGTGGGTATCTAATGCATACATTCAGCAGAGGGTACCGCAAGAATGGGGGAGACGTGCGTCTTCACTAGACCCATGAGAGACCTTTTGACAGAAGAGTGGTTCAGCCATGTTCTCTAGCGGGCAGAGCCAGGAACGATATGTACTTACATGATCACACCCCAGGTCATCTACAAAATGCAAGCAATCAATCGTCGCGCTCGTGCAATAGCACATAGAGCCTCACAGTGATGACCGGCAGCCAGCTTTCGCCCAGTGTCAGCTATGGGCGTGCCATGGTATTGAGTATGAACGTTACCGTGACGGCCTGAACTTCTTCGTTACCAAGCTAGCGAGAATGTGCGGTCAGATAACGGTCTCGAATCACCAAAAAGAAGGACTGACCTAGCTGGAAAGTCGACGAGACAGTATGGCTGCATCAACGTGAGAGTGGAAACGCGATGCTGCGCTAGACGGGCGTACCACGAAGTACAATGCCTGAAATGAACCATGAACTCATGTAAACGAGCGGGTCGACAACATGCACACTGACCAAGGCGATGTTATACTGGCTGCCAACAAGATGGAGCTGCGTCGTGAGCCCTTGAAGCTTTGCATTGCCTGCACGTAGGTGAGCCAAAATCCAATTGGCTCGGGAGCCGATGAATGCTCACCAATATTACCTGTCCACACCGCGTGATTCAGACAACGCGAGGCACGCCGAGCCACCAGGGTGACGCACCGCGGTCCAAGAACGAGCAGAGGTACATCAGCGTCAGGATCGGTATGAGCCGCAGGTCGATCTTGCGGTAGAGCCTCCTCTCCTCTGCCGCGGAGAGGCTCGGCGCCGGCGGAAGCCTGCGTTCGAGGCCGGTCAGATGGGGAAGAGGTGCCGCTTCGAGCCCTGCGTGTGCTTCCTGCGCGTCGTAGCTGCGCTTGCCCTCGCCGCTGGACGTCCGCGGCGCGCTCGCGGCGCCTTCAATGTCCCGCGTCGCCATGATGCGTACGCGTATGCAGCCTGGCCGTCGTGGGTACGAAAGACGAGAGAGGGAGGGGTGGTTTCTGCTCACATGTAGCTCCGGCTATTGCTTGCTCGAGACATGGCGCAAGCGTGTTCTCACAGATGTCGCGACAGCAGAAGCCCCGCTGACGTGCTCGCGTGCGGAGGCCTCATCAAAGATATGCATCAAGTCTGGAAGTGAATCGCTCGTGTGGGTGTCGTTTATGCGACCTTTGCAGGTCGTAAAGTGATATTCGCTCCGCATACGAGGCCGCGAAGATATCCGAGCGCAGTGTGTCGTGGGCGGGAGGAACGAGCGCATCATTGATGGGAGGCCGCATGCGGAAGGCAATCGCCTCGAGTGCAAACAGAACCAAATAAAGACCGCGCAAGCATCCATGAGGCCGCTGAGTTGCACAACGTCTACCCCCTGCGAAAATACAACAACTCTGCAACAGCATGCAGCATGGCAGACACGTGAGATAAGCGGTAATATCCTGCACACACCCGCCCTAGTCATACCCTCCCGTAGACAACGAAGGTGGCAAAGCATCCGCAGTCTTACCACAAGATACGTTGATATCATCCGTGACCTCTAGTTCGATCGTGGACCCAGCCCTGAAAGCATCCCACTCGATAAAGCAGTTGGACTTCCAGGGCTCGCCATCAATAGTCACAGACTGCAGTCACGTCAGCACACGCCTCTTGAATGGCTGCCTGCGGACGAACCTTAACGAAGACCTTCCCACCTGTACCCGTCGCGGGGTTGCCGCTGAAGTTCTTCACACGTATGGTAGTCGCGTTACCAAATATCGGGTTTGAAAACGAGATCTCCCGGAAGTAGGGCGAGGAGAGCAGGAATTGACGAGTCGCTGGGAGCGGATAGAGGCCGGCGAGGTAGAAGGCGACGTAGCTGCCCATCGCACCAGAGTCTGGGAAGATGGCGTTAGCGTCAGAACCGACCAGCCTCCCAGAGACGCACCATCGTTACCAGGAAGCCCGTTGACCGAGGTGTTGAAGAACTGCGCGATGGTCTGGCGGGATGCTTGCGTACTCAGGCCGGGACGGTCAGCGTAATGGTACATGAACGGGATCTGCTGCGACGGCTCGTCTGTCGAGTCGAAGTAGTTCTGGTATGGATCGAAGTCAAGGCTCGATGTATAAGTTGCGATGTAAAGTTGTCTCACGTCTTCAAAGATGAAGTTCAGCCTGTCGATAAACTTCTGAGGACCGCCTTGCAGCTCGATGAGCTTCGCCGTGTCTTGCGGAACGTACTGTAGCACATAGATCAGAGTCGCGCACCTCGTTGGAACCAGAGCTGCTTACTTGAGAATACTATGAGAAGACTAGAATGAGCGAGGACACGGTAGAGGCGACAGTGCAACGCACTGTAATCGGAGACCCCTCGTAGAACCCGTCGGTATTGACAGCATTCAGGAAGCAGAACGAGTGCAACGGATCGTTGACGCTGCAGTGCCTCGGGTCCGTGAAGTTGAACGTGCCATTCAGGAAGCGCGGCTGCGTACGAGCACAGGTGAGCACGCATGGCCCCGACGTATTTGGAGAGCCCACTGACCTGCATCATGCCTTTGATGTCTTCGCGCCCCGGGACGGTGACGTTCGGGTTCCAATGGTTGAGGAAGTTCTGCGCGCGTTGTGCATACTGCGGTGCTCATGAGGGCTTTGCACGGACAAAACGGAGACGGTGTGTACCTTGGCGCCGTCCGCGGTGTTCCCCATGATCTTGGCAACTTGGGATATGGTGAAGTCGTCGAAGGCGTACTTCAATAGTCATTACTTGGGGCGGGCGGTAGGTATTCGTGAACTCACCTCCAAGGCTCGTGAAACCTGTTTGGTATTGGTCCCGGACGGCTCCCAGACATCACTGGGTATGTAGCCTAACGCGCGTGGTGAGACCACAGGGCTCATTTCAGTCAAACATTGCGACTTACCGAGGCTCTTCCAAATATTGACTTGGCGTCCCTGGAGGTCCCAGTTGGGCGGTTGCTCCTCTGCGTCGGCGATGAGAGCAGCATACAGAGCCGCCGCGGACACGTTGAGCGCGTCGAGGTGCTCGTGATATCTAGCACATTGTCAGGACAACGCTCAATATCACAACCAATTGGCGCACTTGACGAAGAACTCGGCGACGATCGGGTCTCCATCTGCGAGACCGCGTAGTGAGAAACAGAGCGTCACCCTCGAGGTATGAGTATGCTCACTACTGCCGCCCTGTATGAAATGCATGTCGGTGGCGCCACGACACTCTGGGAGCCATCCTGAAAACCGCGCCTCTGTTGGCAAGACTGATATCTAGCTCGGAACGCGCTCACGAACCTTCGTGCTGTTGGATGTTCAGTAGCCCGCGGACGATTCGTGAGAAGTTGACTGGGTCGTGGAGGGCCATGATCGAGTAGAGCGTGCGATACGTGTCCCACTCCACGCTCATGTCAGTAGGAGGCCGCTTGCATGCAATGGTGGCCATGCTCACATTGCAATAGAACGAGTCGTAATAAGGCTCAGTCGAGTTCCACCTCGGGTTCTCGCCAGTATCTATCCAAACGTCAATCGGTCCTTCCTATACCACACGCGAGAGCGCAACTCACAGTCCGCCGGAGAAATATGCGTCCTGTACAACGAGCTGTAGAACAGCTCCGTCGTGTTCGCGTCGACGCCGGTGGTGTCGACCTGGATACGCCCGAGGAGCTCGTCCCACTCATCAAACGCCGCTGCGCGGACGCGTGCGAAGCCAAAGTCGGGTATTTCTTCTTCCGCGTTCGCACACGCTTGGTCCGCCGAGATGAATGAAACGCCGACGCGGGCGAGAATGGACGTGGGGCCCGCGCCGGGCGCAGGTGCGAACGTGAAGAGCGCGCCGAGTTCCTCGCGGAAGCCTGTAGCCACGGGGTCAATCTGAACGGAGCTGGCATCGGAGTATAGAAGGGTGCTTGCCGAAATAGAGTTGCTGGAAGTTGGTCGATTGTTGGATGCCGGAGTTGCCTAGCCAGGCGCCAGATTGTCTCGGGGTGCCCTACCATGCACACTTAGTTCCCAGAGGAGTTTCGTTCACGTTGAGCACGTACTAGCTCGAACCCGTCTCCTCGAAAGTCGACACAGGTAAATGCGCGATATCTTCCCGGACCGAATGAAGCTGCAAAAGACGCAGCTCCTACAGCATACGGAAGTCAGTAACCGACCCAAAATAATGCAAAAACCTTACCCGTCACTCGTGCAGTCGTGGCGTTGAGCACCATTGCAGGGTCGGTGCTGCTTTGTTGGCCGTCATTCGTTATATCGACCATAATTCTTGGATTCACGGTTCCAGTGGGAAATGTGTACCTAGAAACGGCTCGTTTACGACGTTTCATAGACATGTGACAGTCGTTTACCTGTGCAACGCAGTACGCCGCGTAGCCGTAAGCTCGACACGCAGGCCGGTAGACTGGCAAATGAGGCTAAGGACTGTGTGTTGCAGACCTCTGATGAGAGCGTACCAGATTGGTTGAGAAGTATCCAGGCTCTGCGAAATCGTCTGGAGAACCTGTGCCTGATGTTAGCACTACAGCGTGTTCCGAAATGAATGGTAGCCCACCGTTTCCGAGGACTTTACGCAGAACCTTCCGCCCAGCCAAAGATGTGGGACATTCTTCGAACTTGTCGTCGGCTCCGCACGATGGAAATGCAAAGAGTTTGAACAGGGAAAGCGGAATAGACTGAAGGCAAGCACGTGAGTATATGTAGTATGAACGCGGTACATCCAACGTACACCTCCAGTCCCTGCGGTGGCCATGTTGTGGTCAGACAGAAGGTATACCTCTGTGTGAACACGAACCGTCATCATGCAACTGCGAAAATCCGGTAACATTAAAGGTCGGGTCCGCATCGTAACCTGCGTGCTGCGGATCTTTAGCAATTCAATTCTCCAACGAGATTGAGCAGGCGACAAACATTTCCCGGAGAGTCCGTATCCATTCCTGCTTTGACCATCCCATGAGGCAAAGTCACACCTGTCGCCGCACGTTTCTGAGCGATTTATTCTCACACCGTCATCTGTACTGCACATACCAGGAAATACATGTCCGCCGTTCGTCGTCCCGATGAACAGGTTCACAAGACTTGCGGGATGCGTGACGAGGTTTGTCGACTGTGCTGCGACAGCTGCCAGAGTTATAGGAGCATACGGCAATACCAGCAGCGAGGCATAGAGCGCGATGGCTGGGCACAGCCCGAGAGTAGCTCGTCCAGTCATCGGGTTAGACTCCTCCGTCTGCGAGCTGGGGCTCTCATAACGCGTCGAGGGCGGCTTTTATAGTTCACTGGGCGGAACGGCGGACAGACGGACCAGACCTTCTCCGCTGCAGCTTTGTACGAGGGCCGGGGGAAGCAGGCTGGACCATGCGGGCCGTCTCAGCTGACTGAGGGCTCCTTCGAGAAATGCAGTACGAATGCGGCGGTCGCTGACGAGAGAAGACACGTGTAGTATCTGGTGATACTGAGCGAGAAGCACCTGTTCGCCTGTGTGCATAGATGAGCGACATGCTGCTAACTGACTTGGGTAAGGACGCGTAAGTAGGCATAAGCTGGTGGGAGCGGCAGTAGTCGATTAAGGACTGACTAGTCTTTCGACAAGATTACCGAGACCTTCCTCCGCGAGCACTCAGACATCGCCTTCGCCTCGAGCGAGCTACGTCATGAGGAGACACAGTGAGGCACCGTATGACCATGCTCATCAAAAACGAAGGAGCGCAAAGGCTTCTGAACTTCTGGACAGAGCGCATGGGAATTAGCTTCCTCCTAACCCAACTAACATCGATTTCTGAATGCATTCCACTGTCACGTAAGCTTATGGGTGCAAGAGTCATTCTACGACCACCGGATTTCGATTAACGGGTTTCGTTCTCGAGCAGTCACAGCATGCCTGCAGCCTGAAAGTCTTGTGGTCGAACACGCTAACGCCGCCGCTCAAATCAGCAAAGATACTGCCGTATTGTCATCGTTCACTTGCCAATGTCTTGTTGTCCTGCAACAGCGCATACATGTGCAGTGCAGGGATGCGTAACTTTCGTCATAACAAAGCGGAAAACAGAGACTGCAGATGGTGGGTATCGCCAGACTCCAGCCACCCGCCCGTGGAGGTTGAAAACCAGCGTCCTCCAGCCTGGCGGCTGATGAGTCATCGTAATTACTCAAACTCAAAGAACGCTGTAACCTCCACGGGCGACTGGCGGCAAATATATGTAAACAATCCGGCGCTTGTGTCAGCGGTCCTCGAAAATAATGTTGTGATGGATAGATCTCAAAAAAAAAATCGGATGAGATATTCTGTGAAAATGTATTGCATGAGCGCGCGCGCATAGCAAGCTGGCACGCTGTTTCCTCCTCGAAGTTCTCTGATGGCACATCCGAACACACCAGCTTCCCAGACAGGAAACTCTTCAGCATCAGCAGGAGAAGGTTACCCTTCCTTGGATGAGGCCCGTAAGGAAATACAGAAGGTGTTCGGACAACGGCTATGCAACTGGCAGTACCTGGTGACGAAAAACCTGCTTCAAAGGAAGCACGTCTTTGCCAGCGCCGCGACCGGTATGGGCAAGACTCTGGCATTTCTGGCATCCATCGCATTCCGCCCAGGCGGGACACTCGTGATCGTCGCACCTCTCAACGTCCTAGGGAACCAAATGGAAGAGCTCCTCACTAAGGCCGGGATATCAGCAATATCGATTAATGGAGACACTGCAACGGAAGCAAACTACCAGGTACATCCATCTCGATCCCACGGAAAGCGCAAGCTTGAATGTCCTTCTAGAATATGCGGAAGGGGCGGTTCAGGGTAGTCATCATCAGCCCTGAGCAGGCGATGAAGGAAAGGGGCGGCTTCCAGAAGCTCCTCGGAGACGCAGAGTTCTGTGCACGGCTGATTGGCATCGTCTTCGACGAGGCGCACTGTATCAGTCGCTGGTGTAAGTTTCGAGAGGAGTACATTGATATTAAACAGTTACGTCACCAGCTGCCAGACACACCACTAGTTTTCGTGTCGGCGACATTGACAACAGCTGCTGTTGAAGATATCAAACGCCTCTTCGCCCTCCCACCGGACAAGATTGTCGAGGTTCGGCGCCCGAACGATCGGCCGAATGTCTGCGTCGGGATACGGCAAATAAAGCATCCCGTCGAGAGCTGTCTTGACCTGGCGTTTCTCGTGCCGCAGAAATGGAAGGCCGGGGACGATCCTCCTGCGAAATTTGTTGCGTTCTTTAACAGCATCGCAGAGACCGTTACCGCGGCAAAAATGCTGAGAGCGAGACTACCGCCTGCGTACCGTCATAAAATTGTCTGGTTCAATTCCAGTTGCAGCGATGTGTTCAAGGCAGAGCAAGTCGAGCGCCTCAAACGCGGAGAGATCTGGGGTCTCTGCGCGACAGACTCATTCGGGTTGGTGAGTGGCCCGGGTCGTGTCATCTGGAAATGAGTACCTACTAATGACGTGAGAAAGGGGGTGGACTTACCCAACATTATCCTGATAATTCAGTACCGAATTTCGGGGCTAGACATCGATACACTCTGGCAGCGGATCGGACGTGCAGCAAGGAACCGCCTATTACAGGGAACGGCGTTAGTCTTTGTTGAGAAGAAATACTTTGATGAAGTCAAGGAGAAGAAGGCGAAGAACAAATGTCACAGTTTTTCGTCTTAACCCTTAGGGTTAGGGGCAGCAGGTGACAGAAGCGACTACTCCGAACTGTGACATGCAGAAGCGCTGGAGTGACAGCCCTAGGCTCGGGGCTGGTCACGTGATACGGCGGTCACGTGATGCGCACACGTGCGGTATCCCAGGGTCACATGGTCGAAGGTCTAGAAGCAGGCAAGGGTCTGGAAGCGCCGAGACACTCCGGAATGGACTAGAAAGTCCTGGAGGTCTCTGGACAGGTCCGGACAGTGCTGGAACGTTCTGGAGGTATCTGGGACATCGTAGGAACATTTAGGAACGTGTAGGGGAATGTAGGAATGCCTGTAGGGCACTAGCCAATAGCGTAGTAGGTATTAGATAGCTAGGACCCTGAACACCGGTCCCTGGGGACCTGGTACACATGTATATAAACCCTGAGGGCTGGGGGTGCCTCCCCAGCTTCAATCTCATCGCATCTCACCTCTCTAGTCTCTATACCTCGTCTTCAAGCTTGGCTACACCCTTTGTAGTCCAAGTAAACCTTTACCAGTGAGTATTGCTGGTTGGTTTGGTGTATAGGCGCTAGGGCGGCGCATTTTTGTGATAGAAGATTGAAGCTAGCCAACCTACTCCACCTTTGGTGGCCTAGGTTATTGCTTTGGGTTCTGGGGGCTTGTTTGAACAAGTGCTTTTGCGCTTTGTTCAGTTTTTTGCCGATCCACAGGCGTAAGTGGGCACTATAGTACCTTTTTAGGTACAGACAGGGGAACGTGGTGTAACCCACCTCAGAGGGCTTTGCCTGCGGACGAGTAACCCCTGTTGTAGTGCTGGACTAAGGGTGTAATACCCTGTCCAACCAGTTTTAGCTGTGTGGCGTGGAAACCCACAGTAATACCCCTTTCTCTTCGTTGAGGGTTGGCTGGCAGGAAAGCCTTGCGCTTTGCCTGTGTGGAGAAGTTTTCTGGCTTGTGTACACAGGCTGACCCGTGTTTACTAGTGCCTAAAGCTGCTAAGAACCGTTTTGTCCTTGCTAAGGACGAGAGCTCTGGCAAACCCTTGCTTGAGCGCATCAAGATCTCGAACCTTCACCGCTTCAAAGACGTTGGGAAGCCGCGCCCTGCGTACAAACCTCGCACTACACCCTACACCCCTGTCCCTGGTCGTCGTGAAAGGCTTGCTCGTGAAGCAGACTTGAACGACTTCAAGCACCAGCTTCAGCTCGAAGACTATCGCAACGAACAGCGCAAGCGCCGCCTACTCGATCGCATCGCGAACGCCCCTCCCCCTCTACCCCTCATCGAGCGTATTGAACCTCCCCCTACTCCCCCTATCGAAGTCAAACCCATTCCCAAGGACCTTCGCTTTCACACCAACACTCAGGTCCATCAGCTGCGCGACTACGGACGAAAGTTCAACGGCGCCCTTAACCACTTGGGTCCGTTCTTTCAGAAGCTAGACGAGCAGCGTTTTCGAGTTGGGTTGACTGAACACGAGCTCTACATCTTGGGCTTGTTCAAGGAGAGGTTCGATAACATTCGCAAACACCTTCAGACCATCGTCGAGACGAAGGAGTACACCACGAGGGAGTGGAAGAAGATTTCGAGGGATTTGAAGAAGGCAGGCGCACATAGCTTGACTGAGCTTAAGCCACGCTTCGCTGAGCATTGCAGGGAGCTGATTCAGGAGTTGGGTGAAGATTGGTTGTTTTTGGAGAAGAACCTCGATTAGTTTTTGTATCCGCGCGTTTTTGAATCAAGATGTCGCTCAATTCAAATCCTGTTGACTTTGGTTTGCGTTCTGCTTCGAGTTCAAGTGGCATGGACCCTTGGGGAGCGTTAGAACTTGGCTCTATGGCTGAGGGAGGCCCTACCCCAGTTTTGGCCGCTGCGCCGCTTTCGACCTCTTACGAAGAGTACAGCCAGTCATGGGTACAAGCCGCTCAGGAAGGACTGACTCCTGGCGACTTTAAGGCCCTCGTTGACAGCCTGGGTAACTGGGTAAAGGCTGAAATAGCTCAAGTAAGGTCGGAAATGGGTTCAGAAGTCCTTCGCTTGAAGGAAGCCCTTCGCAAACGCAAAACCGAGGCCAAGACACTTCAGGAGCAGATAGACATTCTTGAGCAGACTAGACAGCACTTGTCTGCGCAGATAGCAGAGGCTCAGAACCAAAATCGCATTTTGCAGAATGCTATGCAGGTGCTGAAGCAGGAAAACGAGAGCTTGAAAGTGTTGGTTCAGCAAGGCACTAGTGGAGGCAACGTTGGGTTGTCTCAGTCTTTGTTCCCTACCATGAAGGAGCCTGACACCTTTAATGGTAATAAGGCTAGCAAGCTGGATGACTGGCTCGAGTCGATGGCACTCTGGTTGCGCCACCGTGGCGTAATGGACGACGAAAAGAAGATAGAGACGGCGATGACTTACCTGCGAGGTTCAGCAAAGAAGGTCATGCAAGAGTACTTCGACAAGGTGGCAGACTCAAAGCCACTTGGTACTTGGACCAACTTTGTGAACGAACTCCAGAAAGGATTCCAACAGACCGACAAGAAGGACAGGGCAAGGGCAGAGTTTGAGCAGCTCGTCACCAAGAAAGGGACGAACGAGAAGACTTTCAACGAGTTTGCCGCTCGTTTCCGTTCGCTGGCTTGCCAAACTGGCTTCTCCAACGAAGAACTGTTGGTTAAAGCCTATGCCCATACCCCTCGTGCCGCTGCCGATGTACTGGCAGCCCGTGGTCGTGCTCAGTGGGCTACGACCTGGGATGGTTGGTTGAAGGATGTTCAGGAGATTCTGCAGGATCAACGTCTCTTGACGGGCACCGTACTCTCTGGACAGCCTCAGTCGTCGAAAGACCCTGACGCTATGGATGTCGACGCCTTGAAGAAGGGCTCAGCCCAGGGCAAAGGCAAGACAGCCAAAGTTCAGAAGGTTGCCATGTCGTTCGAGGAGGCGAAGAAGAAAGGCTGCTGCGCTCAGTGTGGAGGCAAAGGCCATATCGCCAAGGAGTGTCCATCGAAGAAGAACAACTCAGGTTCTTCGACGTCGTCGAGTAAAACCACCAGTGCACCGGTGGCCAGTTCATCAAAGGCTTCGCCTTCAAAGGGAAAGGAGAAGGATAAGGGCTCTCGCCACACGAAGAGCAGTGTGCGCGAGGTGTACGCCAGCGACTCGGAGAGATTCCAGGAGGTAGCCTCTGACGAGGAGTCGAGCTCAGATAGCTCAGAAGAAGAAGATACCCCCAAGACCAAGCAAAAGAAGAAGTCGTCTTCGAAGGAGAAGGCGCAGAAGATTAACCGCGTGGTGTTCTCAGACGATGAGGATTTTCTGCAGGGACCGATGTAGAGTCTGCGACATCTGGTCCGTTTTTAGATTTCCTTTACCCTCCCGACTCAGTAGAATGTATTAGATCAGTTTTGGAATCGAGAAAAGTCTCTAGTTTGCCCTCTAAATCGAGCTTTATCGTTCCAGTAACTTTGAGTCAGGGTAAGGAAATCAGAGTGCAGACTACCGCGCTGGTTGATTCGGGGGCCTATGCTGTGTTCATTAGCCATCGCTTCGTCAAGAAGCATAAGCTGAAGACGAACCAGCTGGCCAGGGAGATACGCGTTTACAACGCAGATGGCTCCAGGAACAAGTGTGGCAGTATTGAGGAGTATGCTTGGCTCGACGTAGCCGTAGGGGACCATGTCTCCAGACAAGCATGCCTCATTACAGATCTAGATGGAAAGGACATGTTCCTCGGCTTTAGCTACTTGAAGAAGCATAATCCTGAGATAGATTGGGATAAGGGCGAGTGGAAGTACTCCAGATGCCCAGATTCTTGTCGCTTCACCAGCCACAAGGCTCAAGTAGCACAAGCAGAACTCGAAGAACCTATGGATGAGGACTTCGAGGAGGAAGAAGAGGAGCCTTGGCTTCAGTGGGTCGATCCTTCCACCCCAGATGGCCGCGTTTTGGCAGTAACCTGCCGGAAGATCGCAGCGATGTGCAGTATCCGTTCGCTGGAGGGAATCGAGGGCTGGGAGCAGCTTGTCCCTGCACAGTATCAGGACTATGGGGACGTGTTTTCGAAGCGTGCAAGCGAACGGCTACCCGTACGAAAGCCTTACGACCACGCTGTCGAGTTTATCGACGGAGCTACCCTACCTCGACCAGCTCGTAATTACTCGCTGTCGCCAGAAGAAAGGAATTCTCTGGACGAGTGGATTCAGGAAAATCTCGCCAAGGGATACATCAGACTGAGTAAATCCCCGTTGGCAGCACCAGTCTTTTTCGTGAAGAAGAAGGACGGTTCATTGCGCTTGGTGCAAGACTACAGAAAGCTGAACGAAGTCGTCAAGAAAGACCGCTTCCCTATACCCAAGATCTCAGACCTTATAGATCGACTATCTAAGGCCAGTATATACACCAAGATTGACCTTAGATGGGGGTATAACAACGTCAGAATCAAGGAAGGAGACGAGTGGAAGCTGGCCTTCATCACACCTTTCGGTTTATACGAACCTACAGTGATGTTCTTCGGCCTCAGCAATGCACCAGCAACCTTTCAGCGCATGATGAACCATATTCTCGATGACCTGATTCGAGAAGGGCATGTCATGGTCTACCTAGACGACATTCTCATCTTCACGAACGACTTGGACCACCATCGGCGATTAGTTCGCGAGGTATTGCAGCGGCTACGTGACAACGACCTGTTCGCTAAGCCAGAAAAATGCTTCTTCGAGACGGATAGCATCGAATACCTCGGAATGATCATCAGCAAGGGGTCGGTTCAGATGGATCCATCCAAGGTAGATGGCGTTTTATCTTGGCCCATACCCAAAAGGGTCAAAGATGTCCAGGCTTTCCTGGGTTTTGCCAACTTCTACCGACGGTTTATTCGAGACTTTGGCAAGATTGTTCGCCCATTGTCAGAGCTTACCCGCAAAGGCAAAGAGTGGGAATGGGGGCCTGAGCAGCAGGATGCCTTCGATACACTCAAAAGAGCGTTCACTACTGCGCCTATTCTCAAGATTCCAGACGACGAGCACCCTTTTAGGCTCGAATGCGATTCGTCAGACTTTGCTACGGGGGCTGTACTTGAGCAACTGGGCAAGGATGGCCTTTGGCACCCTGTCGCGTTTTACTCCAAGGCGCTAGGCGTACACGAGCGCAACTACGAGATATACGACAAGGAGATGCTAGCCATTATCCGCGCGCTGAAGGAATGGCGCCACCACTTGGAGGGACACCCTCTACCATTCGAAATATGGTCAAATCACCAGAATTTGACCTATTTCCGCAAGGCACAAGACTTGACGCGACGTCAAGCACGTTGGAGTCTTTTCCTCACACGTTTCCACTTCAAGTTGGAGCACAAGCCTGGAAAGACGATGAAGCGGGCTGATCCAATGTCCAGGAGGCCAGATCATGAATTGGGGGTGGATTGTGACAATCGTGAAAAAGTCCTTTTGAAGCCAGAATATTTCGCGATTCGAGCCATGCAACCAACCCATTCATTGATAGTGGACGATAGCAAACTGCTAGAAAGGATCAGAAAAGCCTTGCTGAACGACGAAGTCACCAAGTCATACAAAGACCTGATGTTGAAAGGACCAAGAGAGTTCGGGAAGGACTTAGCGGAATGGCACCTCGAGGACGGGCTACTACTGCACCGAGGCAAGGTGTATGTGCCCAAGGACGACAAGATTAGGGCGGATCTACTCAAGTTACACCACGACTTCCCTGGGGCTGGACACCCTGGACGATGGAAGACGTTGGAGTTGCTGTCGCGCAACTACTGGTGGCCAGGAATGTCAGTTTACGTCAAGAAGTATGTCGCAGGCTGCGAAGTATGCCAGTCGCATAAAAACGTCAACCAGAAGCCTGCTGGCCTGCTACAACCGAACGAGGTTCCGTCGGAACCCTGGGAGATAATCTCATGCGACATGATCACGGACTTGTCTGAGTCGGACGGTTACAACGCTATCTTCGTAGTCGTTTGCCGCTTAACCAAGCGAGCACATTTCCTCCCCATCACCAAGGAGTTTTCAGCCAAGGATCTGGGAAATTTGCTCTATGAGCGTGTTTGGCCTTTGCACGGCCTACCCAGACAGATCATTTCGGACAGAGGAACGCAGTTCGCCGCGAAACTCTTCCAGGAATGGTGCAGACTCTTGGGGATCAAGTCAGCGATGACTACAGCGTTTCACCCTCAGGCAGACGGTCAGACTGAGCGAGTTAATCAGTCATTGGAGCAGTATCTGCGCTGCTACACAAGCTTTAGGCAGGACGACTGGGCATACCTTTTGCCCTCTGCCGAGTTTGCGTACAACAACCAGGTGCATGAAAGCACCAAGAACTCGCCATTCTTCGTTGAATATGGCCGTCACCCGCGCATGTTCCCAGAGCAGGACCGTGTTTCAAGGTTGTCAGAACTGGACGACTGGACGAAGCTTAGACAGGAGGCCCAAGATCAGGCAAAAGCCGCGCTCGTGCTGGCTGCAGAGCGAATGAAGTGGTACTACGACCAGGGTAAATCAGAACCCTTGTTCAAGGTCGGAGACCGTGTTTGGCTTGACGCAAAGGATCTGAACCTTCGGGTTCCCTCCAAGAAACTGGCACCAAAGCGAGTAGGCCCCTACGAGATCGTAGAGCAGCTGGGACCGGTCACCTTCAAGCTGAAGTTACCAGCCCATGTGAAGATTCACCCGGTCTTCCACGCGAGCAAGCTCACGAAGCACGTCGAGGATGAGGTTGCCAATCGCACGCGCAAACCCCTGCCACCCATTCGTGTGGGTGATGACGAGGAGTACGAGGTCGAGCAGATCGTAGATGCACAGCCAGACTCTAAAGGCTGTGTCATGTACCGAGTACGGTGGAGAGGCTACGACGAGCATAGCGACACATGGGAATACTTGCCCAATCTCAAGCACGCTATGGCAAAGGTCAAACAATTCCACAAGAAATACCCAGATGCGCCGAAGGCAATTTTCCTTCTGCAACGCCACCACGACGAGGAGGATGAGTTTTTCGTGCGCGAACTCGCGCTGCTCCAATCTTGGGGAGCAGACGACCAGTTCGAGGTCGAGCTCATGAATAAGGACGCAAAACTCCCCTCACGTGGTTCGCCAGAAAGCGCAGGGTTGGATCTTTTCATCACGGAAGACCTTACACTCAAGCCCCATGATCGCAAGCTAGCGCCAACTGGCCTTCGAATGTGTACTCCACCGGGTACCTACGCTCGAGTCGCACCACGGAGTGGCCTCAGCCTCAGAGGCATCGACATAGGAGCAGGCGTTATTGACCGAGATTATCGAGGAGAGCTCAAAATTCTACTCATCAACAACTCGCCCGACACCTTTACATTCCACAAGGGTGATCGTGTCGCTCAACTCGTGCTCGAAAGAATCTCCTACGCCGAACCAACTTCGGTTTCTCGCCTCGACTCAACCATTCGCAACAGCGATGGTTTTGGCTCCACTGGTATTTAGGCTTCACCAGGAGGTTCAGCTAGAATTGGGGGTAATGTCACAGTTTTTCGTCTTAACCCTTAGGGTTAGGGGCAGCAGGTGACAGAAGCGACTACTCCGAACTGTGACATGCAGAAGCGCTGGAGTGACAGCCCTAGGCTCGGGGCTGGTCACGTGATACGGCGGTCACGTGATGCGCACACGTGCGGTATCCCAGGGTCACATGGTCGAAGGTCTAGAAGCAGGCAAGGGTCTGGAAGCGCCGAGACACTCCGGAATGGACTAGAAAGTCCTGGAGGTCTCTGGACAGGTCCGGACAGTGCTGGAACGTTCTGGAGGTATCTGGGACATCGTAGGAACATTTAGGAACGTGTAGGGGAATGTAGGAATGCCTGTAGGGCACTAGCCAATAGCGTAGTAGGTATTAGATAGCTAGGACCCTGAACACCGGTCCCTGGGGACCTGGTACACATGTATATAAACCCTGAGGGCTGGGGGTGCCTCCCCAGCTTCAATCTCATCGCATCTCACCTCTCTAGTCTCTATACCTCGTCTTCAAGCTTGGCTACACCCTTTGTAGTCCAAGTAAACCTTTACCAGTGAGTATTGCTGGTTGGTTTGGTGTATAGGCGCTAGGGCAGCGCATTTTTGTGATAACAAAGCCGTGAGAGAGGAGCGGCTGAAGCAGAAGCGGGAAGGTGTCATGAAGAACATACCTGTGTCCAAGCGCCAGAAAGTGGACGGCGACGCTGTTGATCGTCAGGATGCAGTGCCGACGACTACAGCTGATAGTGAACCTGAGGACGGGGAGGAGCTAGATGACGAAGAAGTATCAGACGAAAACGACTCGGACGAAGAGAATGACACGGGCGCACCTCAGGAAAGTCAGAGACAAGACGAGGTGCGCCCATCACTAGTGCAAGGCCCCCCCACAACTGCAGAAGAGGCCCCCGACGAGGGGGAACATACCCTGCTGATGCCGGATGATGAAGTCTTGGAGGAGCGACAGGCGATTTACCTGGAAGCGGCGCGTGAGCAGATGGTGACCAAACCGAGGATACAGAAGGCGAAGGCACCAGCAAAAGAGCCTGGGCCCAAGCTATTAGACATGGTGAATGCGGAGAGACGAGGGCTACAGTGCCGTCATGTTCCCGCGAGGCTGGCCTTCAATAGTGATCGCGCAGGTGGGTACATGTTACCGGAATTGGCATCAGGGTCACTGCCGCTCATCTTTCGCAAGAGCCCGATCCTCGCGTCTGCAACCCCACGTCCCCCTCAGGATGCCATCGCTGTGCTTTCCCCCCTCCCCGTATTTGCTGCAATTTGCACCACCCATCACACTTCCAACAAGCCGTATTCCAGCCAGCTACCGACGTCTCAGCGAAGAAGCAGCCGCGCCGGTCCGCAATGCCCAAGGACTATCGCCGCCCAACAAATGCCGCTGCGCTCATCACCGCCCTCAGAACCTGGCGAGACTCCAAGACCGCCGAGGTCTTTGGTACGGACAGCCGGGATCTCATCGGAGGATGCATGGTGCTGCCGGAGGAAGTCCTGGACCGGATTGTTGACGGTGCGTATGCTGGGATTATCGTCTCTGCCCACGACATCGTCAAGCAAATCAACTGGACCGACTCATCGCTCTACGGCGATGAGTTGTCCGAGCTTATTCGCCGTCACGTACCCCTGATGCCCAACAGTGCTGTTACATCTGCAGCTGGCTGAGGTACGTTCATGCTATCGCTCGGCGGGCCCATTCATTCATATCCCCCCCTTAGCTCCCAGCACACAGAAAGTACACGGCGGTACTGTGCAGAACGCAAAGCCTAAGAGCACTAGGAACGGGAGGGCCAAGCCTCCAAAGCCCACAAGCATCACGTCGGATTCCACCTCTGCTACGCAGCATCCGGGGCCAGGGCAAGGGGCACGGCAACGTTGTGGGCACTGCCGCATGCCTGGTCACAACAGTGAGTTCGCCTCATCCCACTCGTCTGCTTATTCATGTCCCCGTCAGAACGAAGCTGCCCTCCTCTCAAGGTCACCATATCCGAGCCTGCGCAAGACGAAAATATCCCACCTCCAGATCTATCGGCTGAAATTCTCCGTCAACCGTCGCATCCATCCACGGCAGCACACCCATCCCCTACTAACATCGAGCAGTCTGGCTCCGTGCCTGCGTCAATACACCATGAGCTGGCGACAAGAATCGATGGACCGCCGATTACGGAGATGTCAGCGTTTTTTTGAGGCTTCCCCGTTCTCGTGCACCACGCAGGGGTCGTCTTCGACGTATCCGATTGGATAGTCTATGGTAGGTATTTACATGTCCAACTCAACATTAAGGTCGTCTAATTCCGGTACTAGGACGCTCTCATCCTCGTCGTCTTCAGCTGTCGCCGCCCCCTTACTCTTCATCAGCGCCATGAGCCCTTTGTTTACCATGTTCAGAATCGGATAGTGACTCTTCCTTCCCGGCTGCGCCTTGTGTGGCCGCGTCTGGTCCATGTGCTTCTGTATGGCCCAGTAGGTATGGCCCATATTCGGCTCAGTATGGTGCGTGGAGATATGGTTTAGCACCAGATTCCTCTCCAAGTTGACATGGCAGCTTCTGTAGACCTCCGTAAGCGTTGACTCCTTCGTAATAGCATCTATGGTTCTGTTAGGACCCTTCTCGACATGTACGGTCTGTGTGTACGGTGAGTATGCTTCATTTACGTGGCTGATGATTGGCTCATACCTTGTTGAACTTGTTATAGAATTCAACCACCCAGTCTACGCCTCGAAACTTGCCAGCGTGCCCCGTTGGGTTGATCAACATACTGTGTCGCACGGCGCGACTGCTCGGTAGACAGGCGCTCGATCAGCGGGGCACACACGGAGCAGCGCAGCGACATACCTCAAGCCAGGGTCATAGTAAAAGTGTACGTTCATGATGTGCTTGATTATTTCGGCTGCATACTTATGTTTCCCAGTCGCTTTGAAGATATAGGCCCACAGCTCCATACACAACTCTACTCGCCCTATATCACCGACATTCATAGCGTATGTGAGCTCCTCATATAGAAGATAGATCTGGTTGATGATGAGGCAATTTTCTAGCTCGAAATCTCGGTCTTGAGCGCCTTGCGACCTCATCTCCTCTAGGTCCTTCGGCCGCGCGACATAATTCATTGCAAGGTACTCCGAAAGGCTCATGATGTCTTCGATCGTAGGTTCTGACTTTGCCCACTCTTCTAGACTGGTATGGACGGCATTCCGCTCGTGAACGAGCTCCTTCCAGCAGTCGAGGCGACGGCAGATGCCGTCGTGCTGGATCACTTGGTGCGTACGCCGGAATCCTATCTGTTTCGATGCAATCTTACCGGTCTCCTTCGGCCGTAGGATGCCGACGTGCGCCATGACTGACGTCGTGTCTTGATGGGTTGCAGTCGGCAATACCACGATCCTGTGCGTTGCTTCGCCGGCCGCCATTTTGAGGTGAAACAAACCAGCGACATAGACAGCAAATTGGAGGCAACGGACAGCGGTCCCTTCAAGACTCCAGACATTCTGCGCCCCCGCGATCCGCTCCCCAGTCCCGAGATCCCCGTGGAAGAGGATAAGATACTTGCGCATGTCTTCAATGAGTGTGGGATCTTCGACCTCATCCAGGTTGCCAACTCCTGCCTGCGCGAGCAACCTCTCCAAGGCCTCGATATTTCCGCTCACGGTCGAGTTCTCAATGTCCATGGTGCACACGGGAATGGTCTTTGTCTATAACAGGGGGACTTGCTCGATGATCTCCGGCTTCGGTAAGTGCTCCTTGAATTTACGGAAATACTCTGGCCCTGAGTGCACCAGATCATAGGCAAACTTCAGCTTGTTGAAGCGGTCGCGCCAGTACATGCCGGAGGAGTCTGCTTTCCGATGCTCGGGATGCATCTGCGCAAGATTCTTCCAGTCTGGTGGCGGCGCTCGAGGCGTGCGGGCATCGGGGAGGGTGTCGTTCAATCGAGACTGCGACCACATCTTCGAGGAAATCCGTAGGTGTTCCTTCGTTATCCCTGGTGGGAGCGGGAAGACTAGCCCTGACGTCAAATGCTTCAGGGACATGGATTGAGCAGCTTCGCGTGTGAATTTCGCACTTTTCAAGTCTATATCGATGTTGTTGTACGCCCACGCAGCGGTGAGTGATTGCCCAAGTGTCACGATAGCTTTGTCAACATCTGCAGACAGCGATCGGATGGCCTTATTCGTCGTATCGACAGATATACTGACTCCGAGGTGTGACAGGACAGCAAAGACCTTCTCCGAGGTATTGTTGGCATGTGCGTGTATACCAATAATGCTTTGGAATGCGTTTGACATCTGATTCACCGTCATCATCAGGATGCTCAGAATACCAGTGATCCTCTAGGAAATATGTAAGCCGCTTCTTTCCTCTCCCGATGGGCTCCATTTACTCACGATCCTTCGAATAGCCTCTCGTCGCTCATCTATCACCCTCACTTCCGCGCGCTCTCCCTCGGCCAGGCCAGTCCGTGGTACAAGATCCTGATAGGCCAACCCGTCCGCTCCACTTCCCAGCGCCATCTCCACCATTCCATCCGGTCTTCCGCGCTTTCGCTTTGATCTCACGTCTCCGGCCCTGACCAAGTCGTTCAGCAGCTTCACGAGGCCCGGCGCCAGCTGTTGCATGCGCGTGTGCATTTTCCCAAGCTCGAATTCCTCAACCTGGCCCACGGTCGCTGTCGACGCGCTGAAGTGCCACCCAGCATCTGCGCTTGAGAGCGCAAGTAGCTCCTTCCGGTGTAAGTCGCTCTGCTTCTCTGCTATCCATTCTGCCATTACAGAGTGCTGATGCAGGCTTGACAGAAGATCTTGGGCCCGAGCGATCACTTCACTTCGAAATCGGCCCGCCGTTGTATGCTCTAGATGGTGCTGGTCAAGGATATGCAGTATAAGATCAGGAAAGGAGCCGATATTGTAGAAATTCAGCAGGTGCTGCAAATCTTCATAGAGAGGCATCGGCAGGGCACAGACGTGGGTATAGTCTACACTACGGCGGCGACATCGCGAACCGCAACGCGCTCTGATGCATTACTGTCCTAATTTGGTATCCGCCCGCACACGAGATATTCGAATTACTCGAAAATGAGGCATCAATTATGCACGGCCGTCGCCGAATGCGCGACCTCAGATATTCACTGCCAAGGGATGCCGGATTGTTTACATATATTTGCCGCCAGTCGCCCGTGGAGGTTACAGCGTTCTTTGAGTTTGAGTAATTACGATGACTCATCAGCCGCCAGGCTGGAGGACGCTGGTTTTCAACCTCCACGGGCGGGTGGCTGGAGTCTGGGGTATCGCTTGATCCATGCGAGATGTAAGGTAGGAAAGGAACATGATACTGACTGTGGGAATGTTGGGTATTTGAGTAATTACAATGCTCGTACTTACTACGTACTTACTTCATCAGTAGCGTTAGCGCTCGAGCCAATAAATGGAAGACCGCATGCGCGCTTCCACGACTCAGGTTGCTCTCGACGAGCACGACAGACTCTGGTCCCTATCACGTCCGCCGCCGCCTGCGTGTCTGCTGAGTTATTTCCAGCCAAACAGTACGCCTTTTTATCTTGTGTGGCTCGTTTTTCGCACTCTATAGGATTGAGACACGTGCGTTCGAGCTCGACCTCCGCGGCGTGCTGCTAGGTTCAGCAGATAGAATAGGCCCAGGAAGCGACTGCACCGTACTGAAACAATGTCACAGGCATACGTGTTTTGTCGAAGACTCTGCTCATATGGCTAATCATTTGCCTGTCCGCGCTGGCATAACCCGCGGAGGAGTAGCACAGATTCAACTTGACGGTACTACGTGTAATAACTCATTTGCTCATGCCCTAACGTGTATATGATATTGTAGAGCTTCTTTACATGCATCGTCGAGGGTCGCATGCTGCTCCAAACCTGGCCATACCTGTGGCTCCTGGCGAGACGACCAGCGAGGTTCCAGGCACAGTAGACCCTGCAAACCCATCAGATCCTCCTGCAGAGGATGATACCATTCCCACAGGCGAACCCGGCAGTATCTTGGAAATACGTCGCTTGGATGAGGTCATGGATCTACTCACAGGATCGTTGACAGTGAAGCCGACACCTGTCAGCACGGACCAGACATCCTCTTCCAAGCGTAGTAAATACGATGTTTACATCTTCACTGTTGTGCGCCGCTTCACACCAATTGGGCAATTCAGCAAACGAGACAAGGCGAAGTCTTTCAAAGTCACGAGAACGCTTGATATTCAGAGCAGCGAGCTGCGTTCGGTCGGCGCTCAAGTAATTGGTCAGGTCAAGGGAGTCTCCTGGGCTGCAAAGCCGCTACGAGTACGTTTCCTCTATGAGCTATAACCTGACGTTAATACTCCATGTAGGTAAACCCTCAAATCTTCCTCGCTTGGCTTCCAGAGCTCGAGGACCACCTCGAGACGCTCTCCGCAGCAGAGGACTCACCCACACCGACGCGACACGAACATCTCTTGTTCTTGACAAAATGGCTCAAAACGGAGTACAGCCAGACTCTGGAGACACTTGACTCCCTCGTCTCCAATGGAGAGATCACGTTTGATCTTTTGTGGGCGATATATGTTCCATCCCGAACGATCATCTACACCCGCTGCCCTACGACATCCGAACCACACGCAGTGCGCCTCATTCACGCGGAGAAATGCTTGAAGCCGGAGCTAGTCGCGTCTGCAGCTGACCACCTCGACATCTCTGGCCTGTCCAACCATCTTGCCGCTGGCAACGATGGGGATAACTCGAAGTTCGTCTACCGTCTTCACGTGCAGTACCTAGAGGTCGACATCGGGCCAAACGGTGCTCGATACGGATACGCGAACCTCGGATCCATGCTCGATATCCCGGGTTTCTCTGGTGCGCAAAAGATCACATCTCTCGGCGCGTATCCGCTCCAGTACTATGCGGGCCCTGGCGGGCCTGAGGGGTTGAAGACTAGACTTGTGGAGAGAGCTAGGAAGTGGGCAAACTTGGCAGGCGGCGTGCACCACCTCGCGTACAAGGGCGTCGCGTTCCTATGGCAGGCCGTGGGCGGTCAGTGGGTGGTCACCAAGCACAGCGTAAAGCATCCATGTTTCTGACATACGATGGTGCAACTGATAATGCTTGCAGGTGGATTCGCGGATTATGATAGACAGGCGTGAGTGTGGCGTCGAATCGCAATGGCGTACGCTAACCTTGCTTGTCCAGAAACGTTTGCGGAGAACATGCCAAACTACGAAAAAATGGCGTTTGTCTCACGGACCCTCAAAGGCCGTGACGTAGACAGGTATATACTGCGAACAGACACCTCATTCGCTCAAGACGAGATGCCTAGCGTTAAGGATTTGAATGACGAAGTTCTCATGCTGGCTCCGCCGGCCGTGCACGGATTCAGTCTGGCGGATAAGGAATGGCGTGCGTCGTCCTTAGCCTGCCTGTTCCCTCTTACTCACTGCATCTTACAGTGGAATTCGCGGTAGAACTGGTGCAGCCATTCACGTGGAATACTGAAGCTTACCAGAATCTCGTCATTCCACCCGACCACAAAGCGGTATTGACTACCCTTGTCGAAGCGCATGGCTCAATCCCTGCCGCCAAGGTCAACGACTTCGTCAAAGGCAAAGGTTTAGGCCTCGTCATCAACCTATATGGGAATCCCGGAACAGGTAGGATGTGGTCTGCATCTTCGTTGCGACGTCGTTGATGTCTGTACGCAGGGAAAAGTTTGACTGCGGAAGCTATGAGCGAACGTATGCCTTCTCCTTCATTGCGTACGATACTACCTGAGTTGGGCTGACACGTATATCACTAGATCTGAAGAGTGCGCCGGCCGGGCTCGATGTAACTGTCACTTATCGTAGTACCTAACCACATCACTGTAGAGCCTTTGTACGTCGTTGGTGCAGCTGATCTCGGTACCGCCGCGCCGCACGTCGATCAAGCTCTGTCAAAGATCCTCAAGATCTCTGCCACATGGGGAGCTGTGGTCCTCATCGACGAGGCCGACGTCTTTCTCGAAGAGCGTGCTCTGCATCACATTGAGCGAAACGCCATGGTCGCTGTGTTCCTTAGGCACCTCGAGTACGTTGCCTCCTTATCTCGTGATCATTCTATCAATAACTGCCTTACGGTATCCAGATACTTCCGCGGCATCCTATTCCTGACGACGAATCGCGTCCGCGTCTTCGACGAGGCCTTCCAGTCGCGCATCCACGTCTCGCTGCGGTATCAGGACCTCACGTCCGAGTCGCGCCGCACCATCTGGGTCGCCTTCCTGCGCAAGGTGCACGGCCCAGACGCCGTCGACGGCGGCTTGACGCACGAGGAGCTGCGTGAGCTCGGCGAGAAGAGGATCAATGGCCGCCAGATCAAGAACGTCGTGAAGACGGCGAGCGCACTTGCGGCTGGCCGCCAGGAAACGCTCGTGTACAAGCATCTCGTTCAGGTGCTGGATATGATGAACCAGTTTGATGCCAGGTACGTAACTCTCACCTTGAATATGCAATCCTGCCCGCCTGACCACGGTTCCTTTAAGCCACTCCATGTATAATTAGCTTGAGTCTCGGCCAATGTCCGGGTGGTGTCTAGTGAAGCTTGCACTTTTAGAGGAAATTGTACGTACTCTGGATATCTCATGTAATGTATCACCCTTCTTGGTGCTTTGAACAAGGTGACTACTCACGGTCTGCGACATGCACGAGCCATATCTATTCGAAGCGTACTTTGTCTCCCACGCGAAGCATCTCCTGCACGAACACTCAAGATAGAAGTCTATGCATGAAGACGTGCTGGAGCACCAGGTCAGGTCAGGCAGCTTTAAGTATTCTGAGTTGGAGCAAGGTTGCTAACACGGCTGCGCCCCCAGGTATCTAGCCTCATCATTTCCTGGCCGTTTCCCATCGCTTTCTACATCTGCGCTCAAGCTATGTCCGAAGACTTGGTGTCTAAAAGCAACGTGGAAGACGGGCGGAATGCACCCTATACAACGTCGAGTTTTGGTGTGCTCAAAGAGAAAGACTTGGGGGATATGATTGAGCGCGGCCCGGGTGCTGACAGCATCGATCCCTCGGCGCCACCCACGCTCTCACGAGCTAAACACGCAGAGTTTTCCTGGAAAGTCGACATGCGGCTATTGCCAATTCTCACATTGATACAGCTATGCTCCTATCTCGATAGAGGTGAGCCAATTCAACGCTTTACCAGGTGGAGGTACTGAGACACGGCGTCCACGGCAGGGAACATTAGTGAGCGTTTCCCGAGTCCGCTGTAGTCTTCCGGTCGACCGTAACTTGAACGTCTCGAGGCAATGCAAAGCTGCAAGGACTGGCCACTCAGCTCAATCTCACTGGAGATAAGTACAACTCTGCGTTGGCGTTGTATTTTCTGGTGAGTCTCATCGCCGAAGTGAACGCAGGCTGATGGGTCTCTTCAGCCATACATTCTCTTGGAGTGTCCAGAGAGGTCTATGCCCATAAATTCTGCACCTTGAATCATGCTCACGTACTCATAGCTTGGTCATGAAGAAGTTCGGCCCATCGCGATGGCTGCCTGGATTGACTGTAAGCCGGGCTACTTCGACCCTGCGCGTGTGCCTATTGATAATTAAACCCCTCAGATTGTGTGGGGTATTATCATGTACAGTGCCCCTCAATCACCTCGGCGACTGTGCTCATACACGCTTCCGTTCATTGTCAAGGACACTCATGGGACTGGTCAAGAACTACTCTCAACTCGTCGGCGTGCGCATCGCCCTCGGCGGGATCGAGGCTGGCCTCTTCCCCGGCGTGTGCTGGTAATCAGTCTCCCACCACGCTCCCCCGAGCCCCGCTTTTATTGACCAAGAGGCGCCTCTAGCCTGTCGATGTGGTACCCACGCCACGAGCTCCAGTTCCGCATCGCGCTCTTCTGGGGCGGTGCCACGATCGCAGGCGCCTTCTCGGGTGCGCTCGCCTACGGAATCTCGTTCATGGCCGGCACGGGCGGAAAGGAGGGCTGTCGTGGATCTTTATCATCGAGGGCCTCGCGACGATTGTCGTTGGCAGTATTGCACTCTTCGGTAGGCCTCTTGGCACGCACGGAGGGCAGCATGTTGACGACGGGCCTCCGAAGTCTTCGTCGATTTCCCACGTACTGCGTCCTTCATGACTGCAAGGGAGAGGGAATACGTTGAATATCGCACGAGTACGTATCACGGTTGCAGTTAGCCAAACCGTACTGACCAGCATGCAGAGTTCGACGGCTCGTCAGCGGGTGAGGAAGAGCGTTTCCGGTGGCGATACGTCTTCGATGCGCTGTTGGAATGGAAAGTTCGTCGCAAATACAGACCATCGTACACAGACGTTCCCAGACATGGATACATGCATTGATATTTGTTTCACTAGTCGGCCCACGTAAGTTCCATCCCACGCGCCCCTGCACCCAAACACTCACCCATCTCAGTCTTCAGCATCTCGTTCTTCCTCCCGTACGCCCCATCTCCTCAATCCTCTCCACGACTCACCACCTGCCCAGCTCGATCATCAACAACTTCGGCTTCAGCCCGGCCGCGAGCCAGCTACTTACGGTGCCGCCGTACGTCGTCGCGGCGCTGCTCGGCGTCGGCGTCGCGGTGCTCTCGGACGCTTACGCGCTGCGCTGGCCCTGCGTGCTCGCGGGGCATGCGCTGTGCGCCGTCGGCTTTTGGCATCCAGGTCTCGGGCGCGCACTTCGCGGCCAAGTACGTCGGCACGTTCTTCTGCGTCGCGGGCAGCTACGGCGCCTTCCCCGCGGCCGTGAGCTGGTGCGTGTGGTGTGTGAGTGCGCTGGAGAGGGCGTTGCTGAGGGCGGGCGCAGGATGTCGAACAATACTGCGGGGCAGTACAAGCGTGGGACGGCGGTTGCGGCGAATGTCGCGTTTGGGAATATAGCGGGATGTATGCGTCTCTGCAGCTTGACTTATGCGCACTGCTAACGAGGTGGTGCCAGCAATCGCCTCCATCTTGTACCGCTCGCAAGATGCGCCACGGTATATACTCGGCAGTACGTTGACGCGTTCTGAGCCAGAATATCGAGACTCATTGCTCCTCTTCTGCAGACGCCATAGAGCTGATGTTTGTCGGCCTAGGAGTTGTCTCTTTGGCGATCATGGTCCCCACGTACGCTCGGATCAATGCACAGCGAGACAAGGAGATGGCAAGGTTGAAGGAAGAAGGCGCAGTCTACGATCCCGCGCGTTCCAGGGAATTGGGCGATCGCGCGCCAAATTTCCGGTACACCCTGTAATGACCACCTGTCAATGTACGGTCCAGAATGCATCCGCAGGGGCACATACCGTCCAGCTCCCGGTCAACAACCCGGCGAGGGACACGCCGTTCCAGCCCTGCTTCCACTTTGCGCTAGCGTTGCGGGCACGCGCCCAATCTTCGAGGGTCTGCATGCCGGGATATATCTCCCGGCATCGCGCAACGAGCGTGTCGTAGCCGCCGGACGCAGCCCGGTCCGCATGAACCTCCTCGATTGTGTCGACACTGGCAGCACACCCTCGTCAGCGCACAATGTGAAGGCGCGCGCCGAGAAGACGCTTACACGCCGCGAGCATGTTTGTTCAGCGTCTTAAGGGTATGCGCGAGCACATTCGGGACTGCAGGCATAGCACGTCCTGCACCGCGTTCGTAGGACTCTTCGATTTCGCGTGCTGTGAGTGCGTCGCCGAGGACAGTGATGCACTGGCCCGAGTACTTTTCAGGTGCACGCATGACTGCAAAGGCAACATGCCCGATGTCCTCAGCTGCCTGCAAAAGCGATGAGCTAGAACGGCAGACGAGAGGAACATAAGACGTACAACGAGCTGCAGCTTCGTGTCCCGCTTCATACCGATACGCAACAGAGATATCGTGATTCGTCCCAAGAAGCCGTCGAAATTCTCCATGAAGAACGCAGGGCGGAGGATTCTGTAACCGTGTTTAGCTGCATACGGTGGTAAAGAAGGACATTCTCACGTCCAACACAAGCCTGGCTTAGACTTCACGTTTCTCTCAATCTCTGCTTTAGTTGCATTCCTCGATCCCGGTTCTCCGTCGCGCTTGTCGTCTCCGCGCTCGAGTGAAGAGTATACGAGATGCTGGACACTATATTCACATGCTAGGTCGACGACCAGCTGTGAGACTCACTATAAGCCTCTTCCAGACACCGGGCACATAGTAAACGTACATTTCCTTGTGCCAGCTCCACAGAAGGATCCGCACCCAGCCCCGGGAACGCCAACACCACGAACACGCCCCAGATCCCGCCCTCTGGCTTTGCCTTCGCGTCCTCGAACACCTTGCGCATGCTTGCAGCGTCATTCAGGTCTCCGGACACAACATGAACGTTATCCGCGATTTCCGCGAGTCTCTTGGCTGCTGGGGAGCTCGTGTCGCGGGTCAGGGCAAGGATGTCAAAGGAAGCGTCGCGGCGGTCGACGTTGGGGTCTCCAGAGGAACTGTTTCGATCGTACGCAGCAGTAGCGCGAATGAAGGCGTTGCCCTGCTTTCCAGTTGCGCCGATGACCAAGATCTTTCGATTCGGCATGGCGTGGATGTTGATGTACTTGGACGTCGAACACGCCTGTGGTTTACTGTCGCGCCCGCACCCTGCGATAAATCTGCTAGTCCCGCACCCGCCTCGAAAACAGTGTACGGCCCGTAGCACTGAGGAAAGGCGGTATCTCAGGTGTGTCTCAGACGTGATAGTGGGCCAAGTTGTAGCGTGTCTCAGGCTTCGCGCTAGCCAGACATTCGCGGGCCGTCACGTGAATGCGTATTTGTACATGTTAGGATCAGAAGCCATCGCCTTCCTAACTCGAAAGGCGCCCGTTGGGCGCGTGGTCTTGCTCGGAGAGAGCAAGTATGATGGAGAACAGGGGGTAGACAAATAATGTACTTGTGCGCAGTTCGCTATCGTGTGCTGACCGATTCCCGGGATATGAGTATTTGCAAGGTATAGTAGTACAGTTTTGCGAAGTTTGTGACTTCTGCAACCGTGGACGGCAGGCGCTAATGCGTCGCGGTCACTGTAGGCTCGGAAGTCTTTTTATACTCACTTCATAGCCAAATGTGGTATTTCCTAGGGTGGATTATTGGTCCAATAGCCCGTTTATGCCATTTTTGGATACACGAATTCTTAGCAATTCTGATCTTTAAATGGATGTTGTCGAGCGCTTCCAATACCTCAGGCTCTGGTGTCACCTCGGGTGGCATGTTCGCTGAGAGCGGTATGGGACTTTCATCTGTTGCGGAGGCAAAGAATAACAGATATACAGTGCAACCTTGAGAGAGAAAATCAGCCTGGAGGGACATGGCACGACAGAACACATGCAGAGAAGGCGGGACGCAAGGATTGAAGCTTGAAGACGCGCAGAGACAGAGACACCGAAGCCTTATGGCCACGTGGCGAGGGACGTCCTGATAGGAACTGTAAGTGATGGAGAACAGGGGGTAGACAAATAATGAATTCTCGGTAGGACTGAGTGCAGCCTAGAGAAGGAGGGACAGGACGTCGACGGGACTAACGGTTTTGGTAAGCGGAACAAATAGAGCCAAATAGAGCTTCAGGCGCCCGTCAAATCCGCTGGGGGTAAGCTTGCTCTCCGAGCAAGAATGCAGCATTTCCTATCCAAAAGGGACCTCAGCTCTACCATGTGGACAGAGAATAATATCACCGAAGTAAGATACAAAACGTACAACATTTATCGCATCTTATAATCTCACAGGCTACCTTTAAGCAGGCTTATAAGCGACACACCGTTCCACCCGTCCTTCCGCTCTGCACTGGCAGTACGGCTATGGACCTTCGCCCACGACTCGAAAGTATGCATGCAGGGGTAGATTTCTCGACACCTGGATATCAAGTCATCGTACTTTACGCCATATTGAATACGATCAGCATGAATGGTCTCTATCGATTCCACACTGTAGCGGCGCAGATCAGACGGGTTTTCCATGCCAACGTGAGAAACACACTCACACGCCCTGTGTGTGCTTGTTCATGGCTTTTATCCCTGCAGCAAGGACAGTCGGTATCGATGGGATTGCATGTTCGGCGCCGCGGAGATAGGCGTCCTGGATCTCTTGCATCGTGAGGGCATCGCCGAGGACGGGGATGCTCTGACCGGCGTAGGTTTCTGGGGAGCGCATGACGACGAAGACGACCTGTCCTATGTTGTCCGCAGCCTGGGAGCACATGAAGCGACAGAACTGACGCAACATTTGGGAGACGCACGATAAGCTGCAGTTTCGTATCCTTCTTTAGGCCGGCGCGCAGCACTGAGAACGTTATCCGGCCTATCAGCCCGTCGAAGTTCTCCATGAAGAACACCGGGCGCACGATCCTGGGACACACAGGTGAGCACGGCCCTCTGTGCGCCGCCGCGCACTTACGTCCAGCTCAGGCCCTGCTTCGCCTGGATGTACCGCTCGATGTTCACCTTCGCGCGGTAGCTCAGCTTCGCGAGCTCGTCGCGGCTCTCGTGCCCGCGCTCGGCCGAGGAGTACACGAGATGCTGGACGCCAAACTCGCACGCGAGGTCCACGACGAGCTGTGCGGGTCTCGTCAGCGGCCGGCGGTGCACAGCGCGGGAGACGCACCTTGCCCTGGGTACGGTAGGCGGGAAGGCCATGCTTGAAATTGCGTCTGACGCGGCATCAACGGCAAGCGCCTAACAGATCCATCGGCGTTCTCCGTCGTGGGACGATTTGACGCATATGGCAAGTGAAGTTCGACGCTCTTCTGCTCCCTGGTTACCTCTCCGCGGTGTCAAAATGGTCAATATTAACGGACGCAACCAGTACAACAATGGCGTTGGTGAGTGTAGCAAGAAGACAATGATGCCACTGGTCCAACTCTTGCCCTGCAGTGCTGCCAGACGAGACGCTGAAGGACATGTTCAGAGCATGGAGCCGCGAGCGAAATGGGCGCGGGCTCACCTACGAAGAGCAGATCGCACGGCTGGCAAAGGAGGGGGTCTTCATTAAGTGCGTTATGTGTCCATTTGTTGCAGCAGTAGCCGCTGATGATGATGTTGTTATACTTGGCAGACGGTCTGCGCTGGTCAAGCTTCGCAGGCGACTACAGGTGCCTAGCGTCCGTAAATCTAAGAAGCCCCTCGAGCATCACATAGGTGCTGTCGTGGATCTCAAGGCCAATGATCCGCTTGACCTCTGGGGTGTTGATCAAGTTCGTGGAAGGCTTGCTCAGCTCGAGGTTCTGTTGCCGAGGCAAGTACCCTGTCATTGAAGCCTATTGCTATCTAATGTCATTTCGACAGGGACGATCTGCGCCGAATTCTCCATGATCACTTTGACGACGGTTTTGCCAAGCGTTTTCCTGGACGCAACCGACAGGACCTCCCGCGCACTCCTCTCTACTGCGCTGGTCCCTGGGCACAAGTTCACTGTGATGGCCACGAGAAGCTATCATCCCAGGCCCTCAAGATTGGAGCAGTCTCGCTGGAGATATACGGCTATAAAGATCAGTTCAGTTCAAACGCCCTGCACCTCGTACTCGCTCCTGGAATCAGAAGAGAGCTCGTTATCGGACATGTCTATCTCGATTGGGTTGAACTCAAAGGAGGTAAGTGCTTACTCTTCTCATTGTGGCGTTTACTGATAGAAATCCTCCAGTGGTTGCACTGCAGCAAGTCATGGATAAAGGTTCAGAGACGGGCCTCATGATACGCTTACACGAAGCTCTACGGTATGAACTTCATATGCATGTGTCTCCGTTTCATTCCTGCTAACGGGTTCGCCTCAGAGTTGACGCAGCACCCGAATTCAGTGTGCACGACTACCCTCCGACCATACAAGTCCAAAGCAAACACAACACTCCGATTGAAGGCTTCTGGCGCTGGTTGCGACGGGGAGAGGGTATGAACATTCGCGACATCATTATACGCGGCTATAACGAAGGCCGATTCGATCCAAATAACGCACTCCATATGTGCGTCATGTCTCATACTACCGCCTTGCTACTTTACACTGACTGTATTATCACAGCGCTACCTTCAACTGGCTCTGGCCGCCTCTCGTGCAGCAGCGTCTTGATGCGTATCGTGAATACTGGAACAGTCATACGATTCGCAAACAACCCGAGAAGATGCTGCCATCCGGGCATACACCGCATCATATGCTCACAGTACCGGAGAGCGTGGACCTTTTCGCACGGGACTGTAGCATCCGCGTGCGGATGGCAAAGGTCCGTGAGCTGCGCAGTCAAATAGGCGGCTACGTGATGCGAAACGAGCTACTCCAGTTCGTCTCTGAAGAGTTCCGCGCCACTGCTGACGACGCCCTCCTTTCTATTGGGAACCCAGCGATCACACTAATGAATGCTTGGGACATTTTTGACTCTGTTGTGGATGTTCTCAAGACTGCATCCGATTATATATAGACCTTCGTGTATATACTTCTCTGTCCAGTTGCATGGCGCATGGTTTAATTTCGCATTCGACTTGTTATGCATTTCCTGCGTGCAATAGTCTCACAACCTCTGGAGGCGCTCTGCAAATCTCGCCAACTATCATTCCACTCACCCTCCGATTGGAGCCATTTGAATATGGGTCAGAATGGCTCGGGCTACGCGAACTGAGTCATGGCGTTTCCGTCAACATAAGCTCAGGGACTCAGACTTGACTCGACGGTGAGTGGTGATAGGATTAATAAGCTACTAATAACTAGATGAGCGATTTCAAACTATCTGACGAAGTGTCGGTCAGCTCTATTGCAGAGAACATGACTAGCGAAACCCATTAAGAAGACAAGGCCGCCGCCTCGCACTCCCAAGAGGGATGAGAAGTAAGAAACATGTTCTCAGACATGAACCGCTTGCACGCTGAGCACTGGACCAAGGCGCGAGCCGTTTCCTCTTCAGTAAGGTAAGGATCTCCGAGCCCATCTAGTTTGGCGAATAGATCCGCACTCGAGGATCCCGCAAGCTCCTCTTGGCCTGCTGAAAGAGTTAACCGCTATTCAGCTCTCGTTATCCAAGCCATTTTGCAGATATCAGCTTACCTTTGGTCTCCTGTGTCGCTTTCTTGCCAGAAACATCGCCAAACCAATCATAGCACTTCCCTTCGTCGTCCAAGCGGTGAGAGCTCTCAAATCTCTCATGGGACATGTAAGCATTGCAGATGGAGCAGCTAACGAGGACGTCCCGAAGTTCTTCAGCCGTTAGCCCGGGCGAGTTCCCAACACCGTCCAGGCGCAACCAGCTGTCAGATCGGACCGGATTTCTCTTGCGAGAAAGCAACTGGACCATGGTTGTATTAAGACGTATAGCCTCTGCCAAACAATCGAGTGAGAAAGTCAGTACGTCGTTCGACAGGTAAGCACACAATGTTATGGTACCTCGTTGTAGCTTCTGCCGCTTAGGCCCGCCGGTTGCAGGTTGGTACTCGAGAGGAAGAGCATCTACTCATATATCGCTGAATGAATACACGTCCAAAGCAGTGAAGAATAGTACTACTCACCTATCTGAACACTCGACAACCTCTTCCGCTTCGTGCCAGCAGTGATTGACGTTGAGGATGACATGCAAAGTGGGATACTAGTGAGAGATTCAGGCAGTACGCCGTTCTGAGCCTTGAGGTGGGAAGGGTGATCTCTTCGACGTGATTGTAGGGGGATATGCACTGGATTTGAGCAGGATAAAAGTGGTCAGATGGAGCTCTTGGGCTTGCGAGGCCCTCAGCAGCGGTGAACAAATGGTAAAACCAAGAACATCCGTAACTGACCTCGTGTTCGAGTAGCCCTTCGCGTAGGAGCTTGTCCGTGGTCAGGTGCAGCAGCGGCATTGCGAAACGCATCGTGTTGCCATTGCCATGAAACACTCCGTGCGGCAGGAAAAGCTTGGCTAATCGCCGTTGGACGGCCCTGGAAACGTGAGAACCATACTTTCGGAAGTTCAGCCTTCAGCCAATACCGTGACTTCACGTCTGTGCGCGAACTCCGTGAGAATCTGCAGATGTGAAGGTTAGTGACGGTTCAGAAGTGGTGTGCAGCCAATCAACGAAGCTCCGTACCTCTTCGAGCCGAATTCGTGTGTTTCACTGCCGCTGGAAGGAAAAGAACCTATCGCCACATGGACCTGTATCCAATGAACTCAAAGATCTGCGCTCTTGGCATGCCGACGTACCAGAGAACATGTGATGCTATTTTCGATCCATAAGGCTTGCGCAGACCGGGTCAGCGCCGTAGCGGTGTGGTGAAAGGGTGTAGCTGAGCCCGCTATATAATACTGAGGCGCCACAGAGCTGATTTTCAAGAATTCACCTACGCTTGTCCTGGGCTACATCATCCATGAACACCATTCCTTGCGGCGGTCATGATAATAGCGGTGATGGTTGCATGACCATCTTTCCGAGGCTTCCGCAGCCCCCCGCAACCGACCCGCCTCTTTGCCATCGTTGTACAAAGCTCAGCGACCTGAGATTGTCTCAAGACGAGAGGGATAGGCTTTTGGTAAGCAACAATCACCATTTCGAACTATATTTCATGCCACTTACCTGATTGACATCGCATTTATCAGAGTACAGCTGTTCAGCAATGCTCCAGCTGCGGCATTTGTGGCACTAGAGTCACAGACCCGTGTGGTACCTGTAAGCGCAAGGGTGAGTGGGCTCCGTCATATGTAGAGTGTGCATCGCCGGGGCTGTACTTACACTGCCGCAGACTTCGAAGAATGCAACGTAGCGCCACAAGGGCAAGGCCTGACGCAACAGCAGCCCTATGCTACCCAAGACAACCGTCTTCAGGTGCAGACACAACACCGGCTACGCATCTCGAGTCAGAGCAATAGCCAGGCTCATAGTCGCGCAAGTACTGACTCGGGGCCCCTTGATGATGTCAACGTTGGTGCAACAACATCTCTTGAGGAACTTACACGTCTCCGAAATGCTGGTCCACATCGTGCGGGAACTACACATACCAACGCGCTAATCCTGTTTCACTTCCGTAGAAGTGATTCTCCGAAGACACTGGACACGAACCTTGGACAGCGTTTTCTCGCCTACCCAGAAACTATGACTCTGTTAAGTACGCCTGCATAGTCAGCTTCAACTGGTGGGATCACGATTTGCTGATTGCCTCACCGTGTATCGTTGCAGGTCTCCAAGAAGCCATGGTAGAAGAGGCGCAGACTCCGTGGACATCAGTGGCCGCGCATCCTCAGCCTTTGCAGTTGTAAGTACCTCCCATGCACGTAGGCATGTCAGCGGCGTCTGATGCATGAACATACCTTACGGCAGATGCGATACCGAACTTCGCTGTTCCGGGAATATGGTCATTCCACAAGCAGACCACTTGCTGACTATACGGGAGTTTTATAAGAAGTATATCAATTCTGACATGTGCGACACGTACATTGTCGTCCCCAAGCCCTCTTCGGGTGCCTCTAGACGCAAGAATATTAGCCCAAGAAATCTAATATCCTTGACATTTGAGGTATTCATTCACGTTGCTAAGGTATGTGTATCGCCTGCATGAGCAAGTGTCCATGTCACATGCTTATAAAGATCCATACCAGTACTATGAGCGCATGGAAGATCTCGACGACACGCTGCTCAAATCCAAAACCGGCAAACGACGTTGTACATCTGAGAATAGCGGCAGCAGCACGGGCCGAAGGTCCAAACGAATGAGAGGTGCGCCTACTATCAGGTCTCAGCAGTTGGCAAATACTGACCTTTGTCACGCCAACCACAGGGGCTCAGGTTCAGGGCGAGGGAAGGTTGCAGTCGATGTTTGAATCGTCGTTTGAGCGTTCTCGAAGTGCCAGTGGCGCCCAGAGGCCTGGATCACCATCTCGGTCTGGCGTCAGCGATGAATCTCTCACCGCAATCACCATCCACTTTACGCGGCTCACCTGCATAGTTGACAGAACATTGAAGCCATTGCTTGTTGAACACGACAAACCAGAAGAAGGAGTTCTGTCACTGCAGCCTCTCTATCTTTCTCCTATCAACCATGGAAGGTCGAAAGACGTCTATGCGGTGAGTGCATCTTTGAGTTGCATCTACCAAGCTGTGCACCTTGGCCATGGACTCACTGTGCACGCAGCTCTTTATTGGTAATGTTGAATATGTGGCAAAATCTCTACGTCCAGATGTCTTTCACGACTATACTCCGGAGGCGTCCGAGGCTACACTCAAGGAGGAGCTGATTCGCTTGAAGACATTGTCCACTCTCGCGCAAGTGTTCTTGGAGAATGCTCGGAATCACGGTACTTCAATCAGTGGTGCGTGCATTTCTTTCTCGTTCTCCCGGGGTGATTGCTTAAGTGATTGGGATGCAGACTTCAATGTCTCTGACGGCTTCATTATCCGACTCGAAACTCCAAGCCTTGGCACAGAGCCAGCCAAGTCTACTTGTGGCACGGAGGGGCAGATCTCCCGTGCGTATCTAGTGGAGCCACGCCGTCTAACCACCGAAGTGCGCAAATTTTCCGGTACCTTGAACAGTGGTTCGTGCCAGTCCGACCTTCTGTCTGCAACCATGGCGGCGTTCGAGCACTGGGTTGCAGAGCACACGGCCTGCAAGTATCTACTCGCTGATTTGCAAGGTTAGCATATTCGAATAAGCAGTACCATGAAGAGCCCGGTGACGAGCCTCATAATTTTTGAGCAGGCTCTGTCGGGAGGGGGTTTACTGCAGGGAAGATGGTCCCAACAATGATCCTCTTCGATCCGATGTCTCATACTCCATTGAAGTACGTGTTTTTCTGTCTACTGGAGCCACGACACATGGTGATTTACCAATATTCAGGAACTCGGGACTGGGAGACTACGGAGTCGATGGCATGCGCGCAATTCTGGAAGGACACCACTGTAGCCTTCTGTGCCGCACCATGAATCTCGTTGCCAAGGACAGACTATGCCGCGAAGTTGATGCCGTCGCCGCTGAGCTGCCCCATTACCGCGGACAACCTCATGCTTCACCGGACTCTCCTCTCTTCGATACAGCTGACTCGGAGCCTGAGACAGGCAACCAGGAGTAGGACATTGATTGAATTGGCCACAGCATGCATTTCCTCATCTAGATTCATATAGTACAACTTGTTTAATGGCGAATACTATCGTAACTCCTCAATGATAACTTTGCAAGCTAGTCCAAGTCAGCGTTCCTCTCGAACTCCTTGACCGTGCGCTCGGTGTCCTTGTCGAAAAGACCAGAGGACGCCCTCGGGGGCGGGGAATACCGGCAACGTTGAAGTCACCAAGGAGCATGTTGTCGCGGACGAGCTCACGGACACCCTGTAGTAGCGGTGAGCGACGTAATGTTGACGCTGCGCTCCCCGAAATCTGCGAGAATAAGATCCTTGAGAGCAACCTCGACCTTGATCCGCTCCACATCGGAAAGAGACGGCCAGACAAAGTGAGGCTCGGTGACGGTGTTCTTGTCTGGACGAAGGAACAATCTTTGCCTTCTCCTGGTTGACGTGAAGACCACGAAGGAGAAGGATGAGACGCGAGAAGGCCGTGTAGCTCGAAATGGACTTCAGCCAGTCGTCGTACAAGTTGAACAAGACCATCTGCGGCTGCGTGGCACGCAAGATGAGTTCTCCGAACTTCTCCATCTTCATGCAAGCCTGGAACGGAAGCTGCAGCTCGCTACCTTTGATGACGATGTTCGGGAAGTCGAGCAAATGCACTTCGAGCGGGTCCAACATGCCCTTACGCGTGACGATGACCCCCTTCGGCTGCTCCTCGACAGGAAGAGAACGGACCAACGCGGCGACTTCTTCGGCAGTCTTCCACTTCGCCAGCTGTCCAAGACGCTTCTGACCAGCCCAGACACTAGTGTGGATAATCTTGAGGAACAGCTGGCCAGAGCGCGGGTTGAAGATGAAGATGGCACCGTTGATGGGCTTCGTCGTCAAGTTACCCTCGAAGGTCTTGTGGATAGTGACACGGTACACGTTGGTGTCATCGACGAACCAGATGATCTGGTTGGAGAAAAACTCCGAGTAGTTCTGGCTGTTGAGATACGGCTCCGTGGGCTCGGACGAGTAGAGCTGCAAGCCCTTGCGGATACGTTCGCGGAGAACGTGACACGCAGGGTTAGCCTTCATGATCTTCGCCATAGCCTGCTGAATGAGAGGCTTGAGACCGGGGAACCAGTTACCGTAGGCCGACCACAGGTTGTAAGCCAGGTCCATGCCGATCATGACACCGGTCGGTGATGGATAGATACTCATGGAGTCCGAGATGTAATCCAGGAACTTCGCACGAGTGTACCGCTCGATGTCGTGAGTATCGAAATCTCCCCAACGGAGCTGCACGTCAATCCAGAACTTGTTGCTCGTCGTGCCGTCGAGGACGTCCTTGCTATCCGTTACTAGCGACGGGCGAGAGATGTTCCACTATAACAGAGGTCAATATCAGCATGAGAACGCGAACGAAATGAACGTACCTTGTACGCGGAGAAGAGCAGGATGTCCGCGCAAGACGAGTTCATCTTGTAACTCTTACGAGGGGTGGATCGTCTCCTTCTGCACCGTCTCAATTTGCAACGGCTCCAGCTCCTGATCGAGCACTTGGCACAAGTCCATAACAACACTCTCATGAACTAGTTCAATATGAGTACGTGTTCTCTAGACGGATTACATGGGGAGATAACTCACTCTTCTGCCACAAGTGGGCACGGAAGATCTGGATCAAACTAATCTTCAGCGTCGGGATTTTACCGTGCCTAGAGAATAGTGTGAGCAAGGTCATAAACGACGGCTGAAAGCTAGACTCACATGAAGATACCGGTCAAATCGAGCTGGACTTGGAAACCGACATAGACATTCGCGCGGTTGATAGTCGGACTCCACCAAAGCGTGAACCGACGATTGGGAATCTGGTTGAGACCGGACCTCTGCGCGTTGGTGAGCTTCTTGTAGCGCATAGACTCCTCGAAACCAGACGCCTTCTCCCAGAAGAGACCCTCCCAAGTCGGGAAGTAGGTACCCTTGAAGAGCGTGTGCTCAAGGATACCCTCAACACCACCGAGGGCAGCGATAACGTCGACACGGTAGTTGTTGAGCTGCCAGAGTTTGCCGTCGTGACGCTGCGACGTCCACCAGAACGGATTGCTGCGTAAGGGATTTAGCATCAGGTGATCGAGATGAAGGGGACGGTGACTTACTGCTTGAGCAGCTGGTACTGCTTCCAGTCTGTGCGGACACGCCAACCGCGATCGTAAGCAAGTGTGTGCCGGTCTTTCTGGAAGAGAGTGTTGATTCGAGGGATGCCACGGTCCCAGCTGTCCTCGAGATCCTCGAGTGTCAGGCGGCGATTCTGCGCGTTCGCTTCCTTCCTCTTCATCGAGTACTCCGACCACACGCGAGCCGAGTCCAAGAATTCCGCCTCCCATGGCTGCAGGTAACGGTACAAGTTCGGGATGAGCTGGTCTTCCTCATGAGACATACCGGCGCGGAAGTGGGTGACGCCGACATCGGTTTGCTTCGACCACCGAAGGTCGCTCTGCGGAATGAGGACGTGGCCCATGGACAGCATGCCGAGACCACCGAGCTCTTTGGGAGTGTAGAAGACGACGGGCGGGAAACGAGACAGCATCTTACTGTTCAGGCCGATCTTGACACGAGTCTGGATCTTGTTCTCCGCCTTGACGAGGGCATCGAGTAGTTCGTTCGTGTGGATGACGGCCTCGCGGTAGTACGTCATAAGACCAATGAGTGCGGTGTTCCACTTGTTGACGATCTTCGAGAACGTTGTAGAGCCCGAGCTCATGAGGACTTGGCGGATACGGTTGTTGAACTGCTGGACACCTTCGTCGGAGACGCGCAAGAACGCCTGAGCTGTACGCTCCTTCGTTTGCTCGTTTGTGAGGTTCCAGACCGCGTCCTTGAGCGAGTACTGCTCGCCATTGATCGTCCGAATCTTCGGCAGGATGCGAACCTCGAAGCCACACATCGAGAAGAGTAGCTGGGGGTTATCCTTCGAGTAGACACTAACGAAAGTGTCCTCCCACTCGATCGTCGTGAGCGAGCGAGGCAGGCTCTGCTTGACGTTCCAGAAGACTGCGCGCCCAAGGTTGACATCGTGCTTGATGAGACGCATACGGCAGTCGCGGGGCCAGCAACGCTTGTTGTTGTAACCGATGACGTTGTTGTTCGTGGGGTCGGGATTGGCACTGAGGTAGCGTTGAATGAGGTCTCGAGCCTCCTCGGCCGTGAAGCGGAAGAGAATGTGTATGCGATCGACGTATCGAGAGTATAGACGGATCGGATGACGGGTCTCCGTCGCAACGTCGCGATACTGCAGGAAGTTATTGGGCATCTGCGGTGGGCCGGCCATTTCGCTCGCCCGCTGCAAGCCAAGAATGAGGAGATCAAGGACGAGACCGTAGTATTGGAACACGAAAGCGGAGAACTGAAGCCCGCGGATGAGACCGTAGGCGTTCATGTGCGCCATGTCCTTGTACGTGAGAACTGGTGAACGGTAGCCGTGTAGATGGCGACAGCCTCCTCGGCGCTGATATACGGACCGTCGTTGAGGTATCCGTACTGACGCTACTGTTCGGCCTTCTGGTAGAGACGAGTGAGGCGGCCGAGATTCTTCTTCACGTCAGCCTTGTCGACCGTAGCTCCCCGGCGAATACGCTCGCGGTTGTAGTGCGCGACCGAGACCCACCAGTCAGCCTTGCTCTTGATGTACCGGAGGATGATGTTCTCAATGGCCGTTGGCATACCAGGCACCTTCCATGGAATGTTGGCCTTCCAGCAACGCCAGGTCTCCGACAAGTGCTGGAGGATCGTCTTCGACTGGTTCTGTTTGATCGACTCGGGCATCATGTCGAGGATGTAGTGCATGACCGCGGCACAGAGCTTCAAGTCGTAGTGAGACTCGACACGCTGCTTAGTGAGCCGATAGAACGAAGTTAGCATAGTCGCATGCGAGGACACAAGCAATCACTAACCTTGTACTGGTATCGGTACGTACCAGTCAGGGCACCGATGTGAACGAAGATGTACTGGAGTGCGTCCGCGAGATGGAACGCGTTGATGTTGCCCAAACGGTACTGGACGTCGACAACGAGCTTGGTGAGGCGGAGAATCTCGCGACACAAGTGGAAGGCATTTCCGAGCCGCGACTTCTTACGCTCTATCATGGTCAGCGTCTTAACGGGCTTCAAGTTCATGTTGTAGTCGAGGTGCAGGTAGTTCAAGTTCTTCCGGTGGATAAGCAGGTTGTAGCTCTGCCTGCAGACCGGCTTCCACCCAGTCGAGCCGCACCACCACCAAGATGGTAGACGGCGATGACGGAGATATCTGCGCGGCCAAGACCGTACAGGAGAGCAGCGGCTGTCGGCTCGTTGGTGGCATGGAAGACTTCAAGACCGATAATCTGGCCGGCGTTCTCAGTTGCCTGTCGCTGAGCATCGTTGAAGTATGCCGGGATGGTGATGGTAGCATGGCTGAGCAGCGTGCATTAGGCACAAAATCCACATGCTTTGCGCGAGACCTGCTTACTTGAACTTCTTATTATTGAGGAACTGCTCAGCAGTTTCCTTCATCTTAGGCAGAACCTTCGAGGACAGCTTCTCAGGGAACTTATTTAGTGTCAGAAATAGCTCATGATCACACGCTTTGAGGAGGTACTCACGAAAACCTGCCACTCTCTACCGTTGTCGACATTGATAGCTCGCTGGCCATCCAGCTTTGAGACAACGCGAACGACTAATGCTTCAAAACATCCTGCACCCCTTGGCCGTGGCCCCGCAGCTGAAGAGATGCTTGAAGTCGAGGCTGGGTTCGTCGGATTCACGACAGCGTGAATGAGAGTCGACCGGGCAGCTAAACAAGAAGATAGGCGACGGAGGCGGCGGCGGGGGCGGCGACAGGGGCGGCGACGGTTAAATAACACGGGGAACGCAGCAAGAGAATGAGGGATGGGCGGGCGACCGTAAGGAGGGTTTGAATGTGAAGATGACCCCTTCCGGCTCTAGAACGACCCTGCCCAAAGGGCAGGATTGTTCGTCATTACTCTGACCCGGCTTGCATTGCAAGCGCGATTGGAGTCTATGTGACGAAACTAGAGACGTCGGAGCCATCATTCTGCTAGAGTGTGTTGCAAACGAGCAGGCGTGCGCAAGATGCGAGGCCTGACGCCACAATCACGTGGCTCCATCCACTAAGCGCTGGCGCTTGGTTGCCATCAGTTCGTGATTTCATCCATGGCCTTCCCGCCTACCGTACCCTGGGCCTCCTCGCCCGACGCGTCTGCGCCGAGCCCGGGGAACGCGAGCGCGATGAACACGCCCCAGATCCCGCCGAACCGCGTTGCATCCTCGAATACCTTGCGCACGCTTGCCGGGTCGTCGAGGTCTGCGGTGGCAAGGCTGATGTTCGCGCCTATCGCGGCGAGCTTGCGTGCCGCCGGCGCAGTTGCGTCGCGGGTGAGGGCGAGGAGGTGGAATGCGGGCTCGGTGTGAGAGTCGGGAGCGGTGGCGGCGGTGGCGGCGCGGATGAGTGCGCTGCCCTGCTTGCCCGTCGCGCCGACGACGAGGAGCGTGCGGGGAGCCATGGGGTGTAGGTGCATCCTGTCCCCGGGCCTCGTCTCGCTTTTAGCATGTCCAGTCGCCTCGGAAGTTCGGTGACGTCGGCCACGGACGTGGGTATCCCGGAAGCTTCACGCGAGCCTCGGAAACGTGTGTTCACGAAGTCCGAAGGCTATATTAAGCAGGTACGTCGGAGCCCGGTCTGACCACTATGCCCGAACTGCGTGGGAGAAACGTCGTGGAAGACGCATGAGCTGTCTCGAGCATCTAATGGGGATGCTTGTTGCACGTCGAGCGCCGGTTATCGCAGGTGCCTATTATACGCGTACAGCAGTCCCGTGGCTTCCTTGTCGGTCGTAGAGTCCGTATCGTTTCTCAAAACCAAAGTGTTGTTGCTCACCCTTTACAAGTCGCTGTTTCTAGACTCGAATATTCTGTTGGAGATGGACATAGGCGATAAGTAGCCTCAGTTAGAGCATTGACCCTGTCTTGCAGGTCTCAAAAGAGAACTGTTTGCTGATACAGAAGGCTAAGGCAGCTCCTTATGCAGTGTTTCCTCTCTCACAGATGGCAACTCATTCAACTGCAGCACTTATGTAAGACCTCCGTCCGTGAATATCGCTCCTGGCTCAACAGGATTTATACTACGTTTGATGCAGGTTACACAGTAATGTATTATACAACCATCCCCCCCTGCGTGACGCAGACTCCGATTATCGCACCACGAAATATACAATACATGCTGTACCACCCGCAACAATGATTCACAGAAATAATGCTTTATTCTTCTCTCAACCTCAGTCATGTGCCTCATTCACATACTTCCCGAGTTCAGACGAGTTGCGAATGCGCAGTCATCGATTGGAAGGAATAGAAGGTAGAAGCAACCGCGACGCAACTTTCAGGCCTCCCTCATGGCCACAGAATACGATCTGCACCTAGAGCATGCCGCGCAATTGACACGCGTCAAAGATTGCCTCGAATTAGGCGAGAGAATGATACGCCGTTCCAGCCCGCGGCCTGCTCCGCAGTGGGGTCGTGTTCCTTTGCCCAGGCTTCAAAGGTATGCATCCCTGGATAGATCTCTCTGCACCGTGCTACGCGTGCCTCCCAGTCCTGGTCGTATGTGATCCGATCTGCGTTCATGTTTTCTAGTATCTGTGCGCTGGTGCAATGCCTGGGTCAGCACCTTACGCAACCGGAGAAAGACACCGCATACTCACACCGTGCGTGTACCCTTGTTCATTGCGGTGACTCCTCGCGCTAGCAGGTCTGGTATGGCGGGCATCGCACGCCCGGTCCCGCGGGCGTACGCGTCCTCGATTCCCTTGATCGTCAGGATGTCACTGACGATCACGATAACCTGCCCTGCGTAGACTTCTGGAGAGCTCATGACCGCAAATGCGATGTTGCCGATGTCATCGACGGTCTATGAAGGGCTCGATAAACACATCCGCTCAATGAGGTCAAGGCGGTACATACTGTCAGCTGGATCTTGGTGTCTGCCTTCACTCCCACCCGCACCACAGAGAACGTGATGCGGCCAATCGTACCCTCAAAGTTCTCCATGAAGAAGACCGGTTGCAGGATCCTAGCGTGTCTGGTATCAGCAATAGCGCGAGGCAGCCAAACTCTAGACTTACGTCCAGCGCAGGTTCTGCTTCGCCTGTATGTGCTTTTCGATGTTGACCTTGGCTAGATGGCTTAGAGTCGCAGTCTCGTCGCGCGATTCGTGTCCGCGCGCAGAAGACGAGTAGATGAGGTGCTGCACCCCGTACTCGCTCGCGAGGTCGATTATGAGCTAGTCCGCGCCTGCGTCTCAGCACCAGGTCTCCAAAACCGACACAAACACGCTACTCACCTTCCCGTGCGCCTCCTCGCCCGACGCATCGGCCCCAAGCCCGGGGAACGCAAGCGCGAAGAACACGCCCCATATGCCACCTCCCGGCACAGCACGGGCGTCGTCGAACACCCTGCGCACGCTGGCGGGGCCGTCTAGGTCTGCCACCGCGAGGCCGACGTTCGCGCCGGCCGCCGCGAGCCTGCGCGCAGCAGGGGACTTCGGATCGCGCGTGAGTGCGATGAGCCGGAACCCGTCAGACTCGGTCTCGTTGCTCGCGGCCGCGCGGATGAATGCGCTGCCCTGCTTTCCGGTCGCGCCCACGACGAGGATCTTGCGGGGGCCCATGGCGGTTGCGTCTGCCCCGCGGTTTGCCGCTCCATTATAAAGAGTGATGGCGCCCTGCACGCTGCCGAGACGCGTGCTGCCGAGCTAATCGTCTTGGCGACGATAGCGACAATCGACCTGATTTTCTACAGGGGTGACTCCGTGTTTGCGGTGGATGCCCACTTCGCGTTGCAGGGACATGAACAGCCTACGCAATAAAGCCTAGGTCCCGATAACGTCTATTTCAGGGTCGATGGACCATAAATACATATGAGCGTATGCGCGGTGAGCCGTGAACTGCAGTGGTATACGTGCTGGAAGGATGGGAATCATCTCACTCGTACTCTGCGTACGGCGGTGGCATCGTACTCGAGCTCTGCATCGAGCGCGCAGAGCGAAACGTCCTTGCGGTCTGCGTGCTCTCACGCACTTCAGCGAGCCTGACGCCATCGTCCGTGGCATGTCGCTCGCCCTGCCTCGCCTCACTGTTCCGGACCGCCTGAGCCTGAGCCTCCCGCAACGCGGCACGCCTCCCGCGGCGCTGGGATCGTACGGTACGCGCATACTTCTCAAACACAGCGCGGACCTCGAGGACGTGCGGCGGCTGCGGCGGCATCGACGGTACCGGAGCAGGGTCCGCGAAAGGAGCGTCGTCGTCGTAGACGGCAACGTGGCTCGACGAGCTCGGCAGCAGTGTGCTCGTCACACGAGACGCGGTGCCTTCGGGTGTGTACGCCTTCTCGTCGTTGTCACTTTTCTCGTTTCCATCCGATCTTGAGGGTGGTCGTTCGTCTGCGTCTGAACGCGGGACGGCGGCGTACCCGAGCGTCGCAGGCGTTGTTGGATTGTTGTTACGGACCTGTGCCGGTGAGTACTTGTATGGCTCTCGAGAGGCGTCAGCTCGCGCTACATCGACTAGACTGATATCGCAACTCACCAACTCTGCGACTTAGAGAGTCGGGACTCTGTGCACGTCTCTGGCGGATGCGCCTCCATTGATATGCTACAGCGATACAGACGATGCCTGCGACGCCAGCCGCCACCATGATGATGGGCACAGTCATGGGCACGCCTGACGAGTCAACCTAATGATCGTCAGCCAGACATGCCACCAGAGTTGGTAAGTACTTACATTCGTGTCTTCGGTGTTTTGTGAGGCGACGCAATATTGGACGCACGGCATAGCTTGAATTGCAACTTAGTACGCTGGGGGAAGACAGGGTGTGGCAAGACGAGGAAAAACATTTATATGAGTGGAACATCAATGACGGTTACCACCTGCAAGTCTAGTCGCAGCAATCTACTAGAGAAATCACTTATACCTTGAGAACGCGATGACACAGCTGGTTGATGAAGATGGATAACTTAGCCATCTCCACCTCGTCCATCTCGAACTTCGATCCACGCACATGGGCGCAATCATCCATCGTTGACACAAAAACCATGCTCCATTAGTATAAAATAGTCCCTACCCAAGAATCCCCGGCACAACCCACGCGGTCCTCACAACTCGCCCTGCTCCAGGCTCCGCGCAAAGCGCATGAGCAGCCATGCCCAGAGTGCAAGGACGACAGCTGCGACGGCGGCGACAGTGCTTCCCCAGTCGCTCCAGAAATCGTTCACGAAGAAAGCGGCCTTGAGCCGCGGCGCGAGCGCGACACGGATGCGATGGACAGTGCCGGGCACGGCGCGCGGGATACGCACGTATAGGGTCTGGTGCGCCTCGTCGTACTCGGCAGTGGCGCCGTCCGGCAGACCCTGTACGTTCACGTTGCTGCCGTGCGCCAGGAACGAGGGAACGAAGATCTCGGTCACGTCGGACGTCAGGGGTGGGTGTCCTGTGCGCGGCGGGTCGTGCACAGAAGGCTGTCCAGATGGTGCAGGCGTGTCTGCGCCGTTGGGAACCACCCACTCGAACGTGAACTCGCCCGTGTTGACTTCGTACTCGAAGCGCAGGGGGATGCCGGCAGTCTTGGCAGGGTACGGACGGACGACGCTGCGCAGGATGCGGCCTCCGTTGTCGAGAGTCGGGGAGACTTGGTCATAGTCGAGCAATGACGACGGTAGCGCACGGCGCTGGCTGAACCAAGAGAAGTTCTCGCCGTTCCAGTCATCGCCTTTCCGGTCATCATTGTCCGGATTGTAGTTCCAGAGGCTATCGGCAGCGCTTCAGCAGCGTAGATGCGGAAAGCTGATAAATGCACGTACGTGAATCCAAGCAGATTGCGCTCCAGTGCGCACATCATGGCATCGAACATCCGCAGCTGCCACGTGAAGTCCTCGGACCTGAAGGCTTCGCCACCACTGCGTGCATGTGAGAAGCAATACCAGATCTGAGTGGGTACATGCATACTTCATATCCATAGGTATGCCGCACTCTCCAATGACCACTGGCCTCTCGCCCAGCGAACGATATGCTTCTTGAGCAATGTTCCGCATCTGCAGCGTGTAGTTCTCGCGTGCACCTTGCTGACCCCAGTAGAGCGCCTTGAGGAGGAACATTCCCTGTACAAGGTGTCAATTTCGAGCAGCTGACGATGCGAAAGAGACGTACACGCGACAGTCCTTGCACGTTTACGGAGAAGTCGCCAAAGCCCTTTGTGAAGAGCGCATTGAGGTCATACCAATGGGGCGCGTACACCATGTTCTTGGGTTGGTGCTCCGGCGTCCAAGATGCCGGACAGAACTATCGCAATGTGAGCCGAGAGGTGCGGCATTGCATAGCGCGGACACGTACCTCATTCGGGATAGGCTCGACAAAGATCATCTTATCTGGGCTCGACGTTGACTGCACAAGGTGCGCCCACTTCTCCAAGAAGGGGAAGTAGTAATCAGTGTACCAGTCGATCTGCAGTATACCTGCTCAATATCGGCGAAGCTGCAATAGTTTGTACGCCCTACCGTCTTGTTCGTCATCGGATGTCTCTTGAAGTAGTTCTCCCGCAAGACAATACCCTCTTTCTTGCTACGATCCCAGCCCCAAACGCCGTGCATCTCCCAGATGCACTGTCCGCCTGTAGGCCCATCGTCACGCCAGACCTTCCGTCCAGCCTTGTTCAGGACTACCTTGGAAGTGCGACGCGTGGGCACGGGGAACGAGCGTGTCCAGACCCCAACCTCCGTCGGGTGACCAGCACCCAGCGTGAAAGATTGTAATGGGCTCGCTATATGCGCGTCAGACACGTCACAAACAGAGATAGACGACACTACGCACGCACGGGCCCGAGGTGAAGATCGGTGTTGTAATCGAAGCCATGCATCGATTGCAGCTCTACGTATCCTCTATGTGGTTCGTTCATGATCTTGTAGAGAGTCAGACACGGCCAGACTAGGACACCACGCTCCTCACCTCGAAGCCGATCACACCCTCAAGGTCGCCCACGGTCTTGACAAGTATCTCCCATGAGTTCAGGAATGAACTCTGTAGGAACTGCTGAATTGAGACTTCTGTGCCATGCGCATCCTTCACTCGAAGCTTTGGCGCGAAGGTATCTCCCGCCCAGAAACACGTCCTAGGCAAGGTCTTCAGAATCCCGGCCTCCAGCGAACACAGTGACACCTACGCCATAGTGGCAGCAGCGAGCTTCTGGTAGCCACATGGCCAGAGGCCGCGCTCCTCCTCGACGTGTCCGCCACCTTTAACACCCTTCAGCCAGGCCGCGCCGGTCTCCTCGAGAGCATCAAGATCAAAGCCCGTTGCCGTGAGTGTCCACGCGGGGGCGCCAGAGCCTCCGGAGTATCGTGACCAGACGTCTTGGTGCATCGAGACGAAGGCAACAATGCCATATTGAGGGAGAAGCGAAAGGAGTGCACGGATGTATGCGAGGTATTCCATGTCGTATTGGCCTCTGTGTGGCTATGAGACATAAGAACACTGACAAGACACGGAAGCACTCACGGTCCTTCATGCTCTATTGCTTCCCAGGTAACGAGGAAGCGGACTGCGCCAGACGGTCAGGCATACTCAATAAATTTAGCACAAGATACGCACTGAAGGTAAAGCCCCATCTACGGAGGCGAGACAGATGCTCATGTGCCTGCTCCAAGGGAAATGGCCGGTTCACAAAGGTGACAGCTTCATGGTTGGCAGGGAACGTCCCGTGATCGTCGTTCGCTGGCCTTTCACGTGTGTTAGCGGCAGGTCAAGGGACGTATAAATCGCGTACGTTTTGCAGTTTCCTGCTAGGTTCACCCCGCGCAGGCTGCATACCCTGCCGAAAGCGTCTACGAAATGACGGCCGTGGATAGATAGCTTGCCTCCGGTCGCGACGCCTGACCAACTATGAGCGAAGGGCTCATCTTTAGATGGCGGTATGAGTGCCTGTTGGGCAGGCTGCAGATGCACGGGTCAGGGCAGAACGTGTTTGTAGAGAGCGTGGAACACACCACGACCGCTGGCGACCGTTCGCCATCCACAATTATGAACGATCCATCCGAAAGCGTAGGAGACTCGATAGCAGATCCTTCCATAAAGCGGTTACAGAGATTCCAAGATGTGAAAGTACGTTCTGTGAGTGAGATCCAGCAGAAAGGTGGGAATAGTCTAAAGGGTGTACGTGAACGAGCTGCAGCTCGGTGTAACTAACAGGTGTCAGCAACAATGACAGTAAGCCGGGAGGTAAATGGTAAGTTCCCCAGGTTTACGTAGGCGTCAAGTGAGTAAGTTCTAGTAAGTAGGATTTCTTATCCATGTAAGTCACCGCTAAGTCACGTTCTATGGACAGGACGTCTGAGTTAGCTTGACCTCCGACCTCATCCACCGCCCTCCAGCCACTCCCCGTCGCCTCTCAGGGACATGTCTCAGGGACCTTCTCTGCAGGAAGTTCAGACCGTTGCACGGAGAACTATTGCGATCCTCACTGCGCACGGTTTGACTTGCTGCCTCTTTGGCAGCACAGGGTGTATGCTGTATGGGAACAGCAGGACGCCAAATGTGGGTCCGCTGCATAACGTCCTCTCTCTGCTGTGCTGAAGGTGTTTAAGGACGTGGATATTGTCGTCATGACGAACCTGTACACGACAGAGTACATCAAAAACATGATCTCACGCAATCCAGGCTTCTACCTTCGCCCCTCCAAGAAGCCTGGTGAAACATACAAAGTTCTCTACTACAGGCTCCAACCTAACTTGCTCTACGACCGACGTTCTTGCAAAGTTGACATTCTCATCCCGGGTATCATGAACATTCCCCACATCTCCAGCGACCGCCTGGTCTGGAAGAACACCCTTCCCGTGCTACCCATTCTCGTACTGCTTCTTCTGAAGCTCCAGGGATGGTCAGACCATCGTGCTTCGACCCGCTCGGATATGCAGCAGAAGCAGTACGTCGACATTCGGGACATCAACCAGCTCGTGGCCACCGCAGCTCGTAGCGGGGAGCATATCAGTCAAGCCTTCTGGCTGCCTGATACGTTTCTCGCCAGGGGACGCGAACACCTCTCCATGTATTTGCGCATCGTCAGGCCCGCGGTAACTACGCCTTGGATAGAGATAGGTTTTGACGTTCCAGAGTTGCAGTATTGACGACACGCTTCCAACCCCATACTTCCTTCGATCGCCCCAAGCACGCATTCTGGAAATCGCTTTGCTTAGCTCGCTATGCCAGTCTGCATGCTCTCCTTCCCGCTTACGTCCAAGGCTCCTTTTATAATACTCTCGGTATCCCACGGATTGTATCTTGCAGTGTACTTATAGTCCCTTTTTCTCTCTAGGATAGTCTACATCGGAGACGAATACCTTGTACTGTTATGTACATCAGAATTGGAACCCAAGATCCTTTACATGGTGGAACTGCCCCGTCTTGAAGCTCTCGTTTGCCAGCAAGCCGACCGCGAGCGCCATGGCACCATCGCGCTCGTTCGCGCTCTGGCGTGACGCATCCCCAGTATCGACGGCCTCCCCAGGAAGCGGCCCAAACAGCACGCTCAGCATGCGCGTGTCGCCGCCGCCGTGCGCGCCGTGTTCCATCGTGATCGGAAGGCGTTCGGGGCGCTGCCAGAGCCGGTGGAGTGTCACCGTCGCCTCACCCGGGTTTGGCGGCGGCGCGTTCCCATGGATCTGCCCTCCCGTAAGCTGCGGGTCGGACACCTCCCGGAACTGCGACTCGACGACCTCGAGCTCGAGCCGGCCCTGGTCGCCGTTGAACATCACCCGGTAGCCCTGGGCGGCGTCAGCTGGCTACATTGCCATGCACAGGACGGGGGCGTACCTCCCAGGGTGAGTACGCCGTTAGATGGTATGTCATCGTGGCACCCGTGTTGTAGCGCACGAGGAGCGCCATATCGTCCTCGATGCCGATCCCTGGTGCAAACACCTGTACCTGGTTAGTCCTCCGTTTGGCAGAACGTGTGCACTTGGACTTACGTTCTGGTCGCGGTAGTACCCATCCTCCTTTTCGGCGTCGGCATAAATGCTCTTGAGTGTTTCGTCACCCTCGAGGTTGATCGCAAACGGATCGTCCTGCGCCTCTGCGGCGCCACGCGCACGCTCGTAGTTCCGTGCCCAGCCGTGCCGCTTCCCGTTCTCCGCACCGTAGAACGCGAGTCGACCCATGCCTGCGACAGTCTCGGGCGTCGCGTCGAGCCACCAGTTCACGAGGTCGAAATGGTGCCCCGACTTGTGCACCATAAGTCCACCCGAGTTCGTCTTTTGGCGGTGCCACCGGCGGAAATAGTCTTGACGAATCGAGGTCAGAGAGACCAAGTATCGATTGGAGCGTCACCTACCTGCGCCGTGTACGGTGTCCAGAAGCCATTCGAAGTGCACTGACAGAACTGGAGTGTCTAATGTGAGTACGAGCTAGCTTCCTCATTTCGTGAACTTACCGTTTCCGATCTTGCCAGCTGCAATGGTGCGCTTGACTAGCTCATGCACTGGATTGTATCTAGATTTTGTGAGTTACTGCGCTGGTCCAACCAAGGACCGGAACTTACCGATAGTTGAAGGTCACAGTGACATGGTTATCCGTCCGCTTGACGGTGTCGAGAATGCGACGGCACTTGTCAACATCCGTCGTCATTGGTTTCTCCGTCAAGACTCGCACTGCAGGTCCTCTTGTCAGCTCCTTCTTCGGAATCACAAGAGCAGCACTCACCTCCAGCTTCCAGCGCGGGGACGATATATAGGTCATGCAGCGCATCAACACAAGTGATCACGACTGTCTCCACTTTCTCCTCCTTCAACATCGCTTGGAACGCCTCGGGCTGGTACACAGGCACGCGCGGCGCCCCGAGCTCCACGAGCAGACGGTTGTAGTACTCAGCGCGGACGGCGTTGGGCTCGCAAAGCGCGACGACACGGCTGTGCGGACGCGCAACAATACCGCGCACGAACATCGCGGCGCGGCTGCCCGTGCCAACGATGGCAACGCGGCCGCCGAGGGGTTTTGTGTCTGTGGGCATGGTGGGGGCGAGGTGTGTCGTAGTCGGCCTGTGGGCTGCGTCCTGCGCGTCCGCGAAGATTATAAGACACGCGCGTGCCCACAGCCGGTGCGCACGGCCCGCCCTGCGCGAGCATCGTCGTGCACCTGCAGGACGCAGCCGCTATCCCGGCCGCCTTGCAGCGCCAGAATTCCGAGAGGCTCCGCCCCGGGATGTCTGGGGCACGCTGAGGGTGCTCGGGGAAGGGCAGGGCAGATCGTTTGGGCCCGGCCCGGGGAAGCCTCGGATGCTGTTTGTTCGCTGAGACCTTGATGCCCGACGACCGTTGGTGGCGACCAGGTCCTCGTCCCTCGGTGCGTCACAGTATGGCCCATCAGTACCTATGATCAAGTCTAATTGTCTCTTTGATCTGGCCGTCAGGGCTCGACGGAGCTCTGAAGCCTGGAAATTCTCTGTCACGAGCCGTCGACACTTCGACTCGATTAGTCCAAACTTCCAATGTGAACGCATCTGCAGAGCGACGGAGGCACACGTGACCTCGGTTGCTATTGTGCTACTTCCCCATCAAGACCTATCAGCGACTCAGACTGTGCCGTGTACTTGTCCAAGTCGGCGCGCTCCCACAAGTGGTCTCATGACCATCCAACTCCGCGTCTATGTCTGGCACAAGCCATCGCGGCATTGGCTGTGTACGGACAAGCAGCCGCCTGAACTTTCACCTTCAGGTTCCCCTGCCCGCTCAGGGACAAGAGGTCACTTGCCTCGCGGGTCTCCACGACGGCCCGCCTCGTCGTCTTCGCATCCGGGCGCTGGCCAACGTGGTGTGCCCCGCGGCCTCTGGGCGGGAAGGAAAGCACGGCTTATAAGTGTATGCGCGGCGCGAGGGATGGACTACTGGCTGCGCCGTCTTCTGCTCCGCACCGTCCAGCACGAATGTCGCAGCAAGTGTCGCCGAGCGCGTCCGTTGAGGACGTCGAGAAGAAGATCGATGTCACACACGCCGAACACGTCGCTCCCGAACTGCAGGCCTCCGGCTCGCGTGCGCCCGCGAACGCAGGCAAGGACGCGGCCCTCGAGGTCCTCGGACCCAACGCGACGCCGATACACATCTCGCCTGAAGAGGATCGCGCAGTGCTCCGCAAGATCGACCTTTGGCTGATGCCTATCATCGTTATGGTTTATTTCCTGCAGCAGCTCGACAAGTACGTCTTTCATCATCTCCTTGTGCATCGCGAATTGAATATTCTGGTGGTAGGTCGTCGCTATCGTACGCATCGGTTTTCGGTATCGTCAATGATGCACGTAAGTGTCGTCTATTTTCGCTGAAGACGTCCGGTTCGTTGACGGCGTTTTCGACAGATCTCGTCGGTCAGCAATATAGCTGGCTGGGGAGCATCGTGTATGTGGCACAGATGATCTGGCAGCCAGTCTCGTCGTATCTGCTCGTTAAGATGCCGGTGGCAAAGTGGCGTAAGTGTCTCTTCGCGGTGTATCCGAAGGATGAGAGCCATTCTCATGGTTTGCTCTCAGTGTTCTTCAACGTATTGATGTGGGGCGTCGTGGTGTCATGCACTGCGGCTGCGAACGACTTCAGCAAACTGTTGGCGACGCGATTTTTCCTCGGCATTTTCGAGGCAACAGTTGGTAAGCGTCCACGTTGGTCCGAACCATGCGGTTGAATTGACCACTTGGCTCAGCTCCTTGCTTCATCACTGTCACTCAGATGGTATGGTCTCTTCGTGCTTCCAGCAAGGCCAAGTGATTGACCATTATATATGAAGTGGTGGCGGAGGCGCGAGCAGACTCTGCGTCTGTCCATATGGTTTGCCGCTAATGGCGCGACCGGTATCGTGAGTAGCCTTCTGCCCGTGTTGTACGCCCGATTTGACTGCGGAGGCTAGTTCGGCTCTTTGATCTCATGGGGCATTGGGCATATCAGCGGAAAACTGTTCCCGTACCAGGTGTGTAGCCTTCTCCACCCACTCGATAGTTGCTAACTGCTGGCCCAGTCAATCTTCCTGTTCATCGGTCTGCTGACTATTGTGCTCTCGCCACTTGTATGGTACGTCTGCGTTTATGATTGGTGTCCAACTGCTGAATCTTATCGCCGTACCACCAGGCTGATTCTGCCCGACTCACCGGTCAAGGCTCGCTTCTTGAACCACGATGAGAAGGTTATCGCCGTGGAGCGTCTGCGCGCAAACAACATGGTAAGTGTCCTGCTTCGCTTCAAATATATGCGCTCTCACTCACCACTTTGCCAGGGCACGGAGACCAAGGTCTGGAAATGGGAGCAAGTATGGGACTTGATGCTTGACATTAAGACCTACCTTTGGTTCGCCCTGCTCTTTTTATGCGCGTACGTACCCTTTCTCGCGGTGGGTGCCGCGCACGCTGACATTGTCCAAGACTCCCAAGTGGCGGCATATCAAACTTCGGCCCTCTCATTATCAAAGGCTTCGGCTTTAACCAGGTGCGAGTCCATTACATCGCTGCTGAGTCCATGAATCGACGTTGTCTCTTAGTTCCAAACGCTGCTATTCAACATTCCATTTTCCGCGCTGCAAGTAATCCTGACGATACTGGCTGCTCTCATCTCGACGAAGGTGAAACTCAAGTGGCCGGTTGTGTTCTTCCTCTGCCTGCCGCCAATCGCTGGCTCATCGGCGTTGCTCGTCCTTGGGCGTGGTCCGGAAATGAGGAATAAATTGCTCGGGTGCTACTACGTGGTACGTGTATATATCCAGACACTCTGCCGGGTACGCCAGCTCAGCCGGAACGCCACTAGCTGTCCTTCTTCAGCACTATCCAGCCAATGCTGTACACATGGAGCAGCCAGAACACTGCGGGTCATACCAAGAAGCTATGCACCACCGGTGCGTGCCTTTACTTACCCATACGACGCGTGGGTTATACTGACGAGTGATCAGGTATTGTCTTCGTGGCGCAATGTGTCGGTAACGTGAGTACCGCGATGTTCGTATCAATACCGCCATCTTCATTCCTGGTTCTCAGATTGTCGGACCTCTATTGTACACGACCGAGGAGGCACCCTATTATCACCGAGGGCTGATTGCTGAGTACGTGCTCAACTTCGTGCTGCCGAAGCTTTTGGCTGATCACTAAGCTTCTGATAGTCTGATCTGTTGGATTGCCCTCGCGGTACTCATTCTGTTCGTATTTATCCCCACTATTGTTCTAGTCGTTCCCTTGTTGACACTTTCGGCAGGATCACTGCAGGATACCTCACCTTCCTGAACAAGCGGCATGCTTCGCAGCGTAAGCGCATGGGGAAAGCGGCCGAGATCATCGACACTTCGCTCGAGACAACAGAGAGGTCTGCGCAGCTACAGAAGATCAACGAGGAGAAGGAGAAGGCCGAAGGCGTTGATCCTGCTGTCCTCAATAATCGTGCATTCGATGATTTGACGGATACGCAGAACGAGGACTTCATTTATGTTCTGTGACCTAATTACAGTCCTTATTACAGATACATACTTGCCTTTCGTTGTACTGCTGAATTGAATGGCTTATGAACAGACAATTGAGCATCGACGCGGCTACGAACGATACGCCGACGGATCTGGGGTATCAGACGGCGCTCGGATGCTTTTGAGGCCTCACGTGACTTGTGACTTGCGCCTTGCGAAGTTGAACCTAGGGTTGAAGTTGACCTCCAAATCGCCACAGACAGCTAACCACGACTGATTGTTTCGTGGTATGATTGACTTGGTCTAGTGAGTAATGTAGCTCAAGGAGTGCCCATGGGTCACGGCGAGTCACTAAGTATGCGCATGTCTCCTTTGCAGCGAGCTCACGCAAATGAGCAGAGGCCCCAGCTAACTGCTCCAATAGTGCAACAATACAACCCTCCAACCTTTACCCACGGCGCACGGTGTGCACTCTGGAGACCATCACTGTCTTTCCTTGTTTCTTATCGATGGTACAGTTATTGGTACCGAAGGCGTCACTTTGCACGCCCTCCTCTCATATAAGCCCGCATCCCGGTGCGTATTCCCCAGTTTGTTTCCCGCTGACCTTACCATGGCTGAAGCTCCACTCGATGTACCGCAGTCTTACGACTCTACCCCCGAATCCCCGACTTCCGAGGCCACCCCCGACCGTCAGACGACCCCGCCACCGGTTGGGCTTGGACAAACGCAGAGCACACCTGCGCAGCAGTCTGCTGCGCGCACTGCTCTTGGACATAAGGAAGGCGGTTTTTCTGGTAGAGTTGACATGCGCATGTCGGAATGCTGGAGCGAGGTCTCGCTCCAGCGTTTTGAGTTAACAGAAGGCCCGCCAGGCCCCGAGGTTCCCCAGGCTCTAGTCGCCCGGGCTCAAGCGCGACTGAAGACCGCCTTCTACTCGGATATGACTGGCAGCGCGGACTCAACGGGCAAGCGAAAGCATCCATCCTTCCAACCTAAGAAAGAGGTCGACATGCACTTACCGGTGGTAAGATACCGTCCCACTGCGTGTGTGGCGCAGTGAACTGACCATGTCTTTCCCGTCAAGTGCGAAACCGTCAATGACGCGCTGAGTCCCACGCCGTATATCGCTAAGGACACCGCCGAACACGTTGAGGACTCGTTCATCGATCACAAACCCGACTTTGCCATCTACTATTCCCCTCGCAACCAGGACGGCACTCCCCAGGAGTATCCAGGGCGAAGGGCATGGGAGCTGTCTGACGAGGAGGTGGCCAAGAGCGTTGTTTCTGAGGAGCGCAAGCCGCACCTTGCACGTTCTGCCTGGGCATGGGTCATTTGCGCCATCGAACTCAAGAACGGGATATCAAGTGATCCATTCGACGACGCCAACTTGCCTCGTCCCCTCCCTGACTGCGGCGTCGCGCCTACGTTTCGTACTGGTGAAAATGCGAAGAGGGCTAGGACGCAGCTCATTCGCTACGCTACGGAGATGCTCGTCCGCCAGCCCCGGGTCTTCGTCTATACCGTGCTGATTGCGCGCAACACGGCACGCCTCATGCGCTGGGACCGCTGTGGCGCGGTGGTAACCGAGGCCTTCGACTACATACAGAATCCGAAGCCACTGCTCAATTTCTTCTACCGGCTCGCGAGGGCATCACCCCGGGCACAGGGCTTCGACACATCCGTCTCCCTCGCCACGAAGGCTCAGATCGACGAGCTGTACGACTATCGCAGGCAGCTCGAGACCTCGCAGGCACCAGGTGCCGTTTACGAGAAGGAATTCATCGACGAGATGAAGGAAGATCCCGACCTTTACCCTTTTCGTCAGGTGTGTCAATCTTTTACCGTCATACTGGGAACATGAGCTGACTCCGCCCCAACCTCTAGCTTGAAGTCCCCGTGTTCAATCGTGATTCTAAGTCGCAACCTCAGCCAGACACCCGCCAGAAATCCTTGACCCTCATCATCGGCAAGCGTCGCACCGGCATTTTCTCTCCCGTAGGACGGGGTACTGTCGGATACATTGCGTATGTCGTCGGCCAACGGAAGCTTGTTTTCCTCAAGGACACGTGGCGCGGCGACTCCCCAGGCATCCCAGAGGAGCTCGAGACGTACCGGAAGTTGTATGAGCTCGGTGTCGACAATATTCCGCGCATCGTGGCCGGAGGAGACGTCCTGCATGAGAAGACAGACGACTACCCAGACAGGGAGCAATACACACGAAACCAGGAATACCTCTCAACGAAGGACGAGAACATCATCAGACGCAAGCATTACCGCCTGGTCACGGAGACGCTTGGCCTTCCTCTGACGAAATACCACAACAGTCATGCGATGGTCCATGTGATCCGCGACGCTCTTAAGGGTACGTCGCTTGGGTATCTGCCTTTCACTGTTATCCTGACCGCCTGTCTTCGCTCTAGCTCATCGTGGCGCTTGGGCGAATGGAAAGGGCGTCCTTCACCGTGATATCAGCATTGGAAACATTCTCATCGACATTCGTTCACCGAACATCTTGCAATTTCCTCGGGGCATCCTGACAGACTGGGATCTCAGTCGCGGTGTCGACGAAGATGACGATCGGCAGCCATCGCAGTATATTCGCTCCGTGAGTGACTGTGAATATTTCCCCCTTGCTTGTGGTTCTGATACGTGTTCTGGTGCACCGTAGGGGACGTGGGCGTTTATGTCCGGCCCTCTCCTCCGATATCCTATCAAGCCGCACTGGGTCGCAGACGATTTGGAGTCTTTCATCCATGTCATGGACTTCTTGACGCTGCAGAACCACCATCATTCGCTCACCAAGCCACCGATGGTACGCCGCGGGCTCAAGGAACACAAGGCTCTTTCTTCGCATGTCATGAAGTTCTTCTACGATGAATCCACCCAAGTCTACGAGGGCAGAGAGTATGACGTTGGAGGCGACCGCAAGTTTGAAGTCTACAACTCGAATAACCCGCAGTTCCATCCCTACTGGCTGACGCAGCAATCCGTATTCTCGGAATTGATGCAAGTCCTCCACACCCTTTGTCGTGATCACTATCACTCCACCGCCGTACGCGAACTGCCCACCAAGTACCCAGAATTCGCTGGCGCTCCCCCCGCAGCGTTGCAGCAGAAACCTTCATACTTCATCGACGTGCTGTCCGTCCCGGGAACGACCCAGGCTCCCTTCGTGCCAGACCCGCTCTCCAACCATGAGCAGATCTGCAGCTACATTGACCGCGCCCTAAATGTCTCCGCTTGGCCCGAGGACGACAAGATCGCCGATCAGTTCACCGAGCTCAAGTTCGTGAACGCTATCCCAAGCCGTGGACTCTCCAGCTACGAGAGGCGGGCCAAGAAACAGTCTTCGGGCGGTAGCCGTGCGTCATCGAGCAAACCCCGCAAAGCAAAGAAAACGAAGAAGGCGAAGAAGGCGAAGGTCGAGGCCAATGTTCCCTCCACGTCCACAGCTGGACACGTCGGCGACATGGACGCAGACGACGGGGCGTCTGAATCAAACGATGACGAGTAAGGGAGTTCGCACCACGGCTGAGCCCGTTCTTTGCGAGGTGTCCTGTATATTAGCTGTATATACAATGATATATGCAAATATTCTAATTTAGTGCCGAGTTTCAACGGCGCATTGCGTGACACCATTGATCGCGTTGTCAGTGTCGATCGATTCTCCACTTCTTTCGCGAGGTGTGGCGATTACTGAGAATGTGGCGTATACTTATTGGCATCCTACAAGATTCTACCTAACATCAGACGAAACTCTTGCAAGTTATTGCGTCCAGGCATAGTTGAATCGTGTCAATCCCAGGCATTTTTCGAGTATGCTCTTAACTCGGATAACGATGGACAAGCCCGCCGATACCTGGACAATTTCCGCATATTACGACACTGTATACTTCCCTCAGAAGTCACGACGAGCGCAGAAAAGGAGTGTGACCTAGACAATGGTGATATTCGCGTCGCTGGCGCCGCAAAGACGACGGAGGCGAGGAGTCGGCAAGCGCCCGGAGAAGCGCTTAGAGGCTTTAAATCAGGAACTGTGCAGCACCTCCGGCAAACGCCGTGTGGCTGAAAACGTGACATGGTGTGACTAGGCGGCGAGTGCAGCGCAGAGATACGGTAAGGAACCCCTCGACGCCGACGCCCCGCCCCGCCACCTCAAGACATGGTTCGAGGTGCGTACCCGCCGCGATTGCGTGCCGAACCTATGCTGAAACTATGCCCGTAGTATACAAGCCCGGAAAGGTGTGCACTATGTCGGTTGACTGTGGTCGGAGGAGGCACGGGAGAGCTGAGCGAGGTTTTCTGTGCTGTGACAGGTCGCCATCGTGCTGTCCGGCCGCCAGGCGGGCAAGAAGGTTGTCGTGATCAAGCAGCTCGATGAGGGCACCAAGGAGCGCCCCTACCCCCACGCCATCGTTGCGGGCATCGAGCGCTACCCATTGAAGGTCACCAAGCGCATGGGTGCGAAGAAGCTTGCGAAGAGGAGCAAGGTCAAGCCTTTCATCAAGGTGCGTAGGCCGGAACCTCGAAGGAGTGTCCGATTCTGAAGTCTTGACCTGCCACATAGGTTATCAACTACTCCCACCTCTTCCCGACACGTTACGCCCTCGAGCTCGAGAGCCTCAAGGGCTCCGTGCAGTCCGAGACCTTCAAGGAGCCTTCACAGCGTGAGGACGCCAAGAAGCTGATCAAGAAGCAGCTGGAGGAGAGGTACGCGAGCGGCAAGAACAAGTGGTTCTTCCAACCTCTTCGCGTACGCAGCCTGTTTTTCATGTGCGGGACATGTACTCACCCTTGCTCTAATGAATGCAGTTCTAGATTTGGATTGCTTTCTCTCGGGCTATTGAGGATGCCTCTTCAAAACTCTCCCCATGTACGCCTACTACCTCCTACCGATGCGATTAGTCTCGGTGCGCGCGACCTCATCTCGCCTGGTGGCTTGCCTTTCTCCGACATACCAGCTGGTTCCCTTCAGCACTTGCCTATGACCGGTGCTTACCATGTACCCTTACCTAAGCCTCTATGCACTTATGGCTCATAGCTGCAACTCCTGCTGGCTTTGCGAGGTTCCAGCGTGCTCGGGGAAAAGAGGGTGCAGACGAGATGCCGTAGTTTCACACGGCTGCATGGGTCTGCCGTTGAGCATGACCCCAAACGCGGCTCATGACACCGTTGCCTGCTGCGTACTGCCGTCAACGGCACATCGCCATGCGCCTGGACTTATTCAACATGTTCCTGGCCCCAGGCTGTGCCGTAGTGCCGTATTCTCGTGCCTGCGGGTGTCGCCACGTTCCCAGACAATTCCCAGCACAGATTGGGTCTAGCTCATGGCCAGTGAGTGAAGCTGTGGTACACGCGTGTCACCTGAAGTGTTCTGGAAGCCAGCGCTGCACCAAACGACTGAGTCTCTGACAACGGTTTCCATTCTAATATAGCCTCCAGACCCGAGGCAGGGGTTCGCTCAGGGTGGATATCTGCACAACTGAGCTCGTCGCTGCGTTTTGCGCGGTGAACGGAGACAGTGACGCCACAACTAGTAAGCCACTGCTTCCCGACGATCCCTGGCCTGTGTCCTTTCTACGACCGGAAAAGGGGGAGCAGCCGTCAGAAAGATCCCAAGATATGGGGTATGACCTGCGGTGACTCTGGTGAGAACAGTTTGCCTATTCTTCACCGCGCTCATGCCCTCTGCGGCGATTAGGTTGGCACGAGTCCGAACGTCGTCATCTCAGGTGTCCATCGTTGTTTGCCTCGCGTACAGGGTTGACATAAGGTTGCTCCCGGACGTGGCACGAGGACGGGAAGGCGTGAGGGTCGACTGCCCCCGCTCAATGGCACCGCAACGTGCATGCCCCGAGCAGAGTTCCCTGGGAAGGGTCTGGCATGGAGGGGTCAGATGCCTCTGACAGTGCCCGTCCTCCGAGCTCGGCGCGATTAGCCTTAGCCTTCGCTGCAGGCACGGGCCCGAGCCGGGGGCAGGCTTGCCCAGAGGAACCTAGTGCGCGGCGAGGCACGGAAGCGGGGACCAGGCATCTGCGCAGGCGGGTGCGCGCACAGGCGATTGCGGTGGTGGGAGCCGAAGCTTGACACGGGCGGCCACAGAAGCGGGAGCAGCACGACCGCGCGGACGGCCCACGGCAGAGGGAGGAGACTGTGCAGGGTTCTGAGCGGGAGCCCTGTGCCCTTCCCGCCCAAGGCGATACGGTCGGGTCCAGGCAATCGCGCCGCGGTGTTGCAGCGTGGCCGTGGGTCCGGCCAGCTGACAATGTCCAGGTCGCGCGCGGGGCGGAGATAGATGGTGCGCGCTGGGAATGCCCCGATCGGACGTCGCCAGCGGCTGGGACGGGCGCAGACTGCGGGACGCTGGCTCGCAGAGGCTCGCCGTCTGCTTGCTTTGGGCACGCCCGGAGGCGACGAGGATGCCGGAGGAGGGCGCAGCATGTCATGGCGGGAGATGGGACGTGATTGCTTGTCCTTGTAACGGGACGTGAAAGGACGGAAAACCGCAGCGTAATGCGCACTATCGCACACTCTTCCGCATCACACAGGTGGACCTGAGCGCACCGGAGGCATCGTTGCCCGGGAGATTGTCGCTCACATCCTACAGCGTCCGGCGTCCCTGCGCGATGCCCACCGTGAGCACTCCCGGACTCACCATCAAACGTTGTACACATACGTCTGTAGCCGATGTCCTGTGCGAGGACCTAGTCAGGATTGGTTTGCGACCGTCGGCTGGTTTTGCGGGCATCTTCACGAGTGGACAACGCCGGAAACGCACTAGCGTCGGTAGCAGGAGCCAGGACCTTGCAGGCGAGTAAGCTCAACGTGTACGGGAGCCGGCGTACCGGTTCGGGAGAGTGCGATTGTACCTCGATCAGTAACTCGGCTAAGCATCGCTGCTGATAAGATAAGTAGCGAGTAAGCAACAAAAGCAAAGCAGTATTCAGCGAGCATAAGCTGCTTTTGTTATTCGCATTTGAAACAAAGACTTAAATAGCGTGGTTGCCCCGGGAGCGCCCTCGCACGAGCCACCCCCCTTCCCGCCGTCGCCCCGGTACGCAGCGCGCAGGGCGTCGACGATCAGAATATTATCGCCGTCGGGCAAACAAACACAGGCTCTTGAACCTCGACCACGACCATCGACCTGTCTCTCCCACACTGCCCGCCCGCCATGCTCAACCGTCCTCGAGGGGGCCCGCTCCCCAGCCTCCAGGAGTTCACGGCAATGTCGACGGCGAGGAGCCAGGTACGTCCATCAGCGTTCCTGAGACCGCCTCAGAATCATCGATCACCCCACCAGCCCGTCCTGCAATCCACGCGAGACGACATCGGCCTCCCCGTGACCTTCACCGAGGGGCAGTTCAAGGGCAGGACGATACGGGCAGAGCTGGTTGAGTTGCAGAAGGCCGACCTGGGAAGAAAGTGAGTTCTATTGTTCGCTTGGTTCGGTTCCAACCGCTCGTGGTCGACACTGTTCCGGCGCGCTCGTGCAGAGAAACTGAAAGTCACCAGCTGGGGACGCCACCTCTTGCCCATTCCCCCTTCATCGCGTCTCTGGCTCCGGTGGAGACCTGCGCTTTCACTCAATGAATCCACGCCATCGTATTTCTGCTGTCTCAGGCGCCAAATCCAGTTCGAGTGGGCGGCGCACCGCCCCATCTATCTCGTACTGATCCATGCACTTTCCAGATATGCCCGCAAGGATAGGCGTCCGCTCGATCCACCTCCAGTCGTGCAACTTAAGCTCTACGACATCCTGCGTCCAGGGACAGCGTACGAGGAACACAAAGAGTTCGAAAGTTACGAGTACGTGCGCGCCTCTCTTTCTCCAGATGTTGACACGAGACTGGCTGCAGCGACATTGGTGGATTTGGTGTCTTGTGTCACATCGATCTCTTCCAGGTCTCGCCGCATGAGGAACAATCCACTGACCCCTCCGAAGGCCCAAATAAGCGACGTCGCAAGTCACACTCTCGCACCCGCCCCGGTTCATCCGCTACGGCACCGCTTTCTACACCCACCTCCGCGTCTTCGACGCCCACGCCATCTGCGGCCTCGCCGTCCTTCTCTTACGCGTCTCAGACGGTCAGCCCTGCGTACGCTGGTACTGCCTCACATACACATACCGGGGCGAACGCCTCCTATGGCGGACCATATACCCTTCCCCCGCCCGCACCACCGGGCAACAGCGGTCAAGTGACGCTGCCGCCGATATCGGCGCTGAATCCGCCGGGCTCGTCGTATGGCTCGAACTTTCAATTGCCGCCGATGCACCTTCCACCGCCCGGGCTCGCAGACCGGACACTGCCTCCGCTACCGCCGGGACCGCCGCCACCGCATACACACGCACCGTACACGTTCCCGCCGCCACAGCCACCCACAGTGCTGCCGCCACCGCACCAGCTGGCCGGTCAACCGCCACCGCCGGGCACGTCGACAGAGCCGCAGGACGGCAAGCCCGTGCGTGCAGGCCCAGAGGCACCAGAGGGCGTGCTCGCATACCTTAATGGGACGGAGATCCGCGAGAGCAACAAGTGCACCGAGGCGCTGTCCGGCGCGACGATCGCGCAGTCGCAGAGCGTGGAGTACATGGGGCGCAAAGTGCTGATGTTCGTTTTCTCAGTCCGTGTATCTCTCCATTATTATCGGTGTCTTGCCTTTCTTGTCGCAACCCTGCGTCAGAATCCCCGCTGACCAAGGTCTCCTTTCGTTTTGCAGGATATTGCCGTGAGGAACGAGGGCACGTTTATCCTCCGCTACCGCGTGTTCAACATCTTCGGCAAGGTACACGGCAAGGCCGAGATACCCGTGCTCGCAGAGTGCTATGGCGGCCCCTTTCGGATCTACAGCACGAAGGAGTTTCCCGGGCTGCGTCCCTCGACTGATCTCACCAAGGCGAGTATATCGAATCGTCGTCGCCAGTGCCGCTACTGACGCTGCTGCGCAGCACCTTTCGATGTTTGGTGTACGTTTAAACTTGCGCGAGACAGAGCGCAAGCGGCGCCGAGGTGGAGGTGGTGACGGGAGCCCTGGGCCGTCGGACAATGCGCGTGGACGCCGCCGTCGCCGACGACGGCGTGACGACGATGACAGCGACGAAGATGAGCTTAGCGATGACGACGACTAGGCGCTGTGTACGAAGATTCCACATCGGTTGGTTGTAATATTTCGTTGCGATGTAAAACGGGTTCGTTCCACCCTTCCTATTCGTATGCAGCCGGTCTCGCTGACGAGCAGCAGGTTGTTTATTCTGCTTAGGTTATTTGTCGCTGTCTTGTCGTTCCGCTGGGCGCTGTCTCTGTGCGCCAGACCGCGCAGTCGGACGCCGCGCAGCGGGGCATTGTACACATACAAAACAAAAAACAACAAAACATATCTTGCGTCCTGATCTTGCACCCTGCATGTCGTCTGCCGCCACAATAGACTTTTCTTGGGTGCTTGCTGGCCCGAGCACCAGCACGCGACGTGCCGCCGCCTGTTCATCCGCTGCCCCGAGTCTTGGCCGTCGGGCGCCTGGTTCCCGGTTCGCAGCGCCCGGCTCGCAAACGCCGTGCAGCAGCCGGGCTTGGAACGCGGAGCCTTCGGCAGCACGGTTTTTGTGCTAACACCGCCAAACTCTGCGCACGGGCCCGCCGTGCCCTTTTTTGCACCCGCTTGGTCCAGTTCTTCTTTTAATAATTGTACGGACGCATCTGGCATGTATGTTCTGTGCTTTGTGCAGACGGTCACGAAGGATGTCGAATCGTCGATGGTGTCTGTCGTGATCAATCGTATCCGTACTGACAGCCTCCCTACCTAATTGTGAGACGGCCGCGGTTTCTCCTTATTGTACGCTGCCCGCAATCGACACCGCGAAAGCCTAGGCCTTGGTAGCACGACATGATGCTGAAGCCGAAGACCGCATCGAAGGGCCAAAACATTGTATGCCACTCGTCTGCACTACATGATGTTATCGTGCCTGTCGCAAGGGTCCGGAAAGAAAGTCTTTCGTGCACCTTGGCGTCTTCGTTGACTGTCCTGCCCCAATGAGGCCTATACTGGAAGTGAGATGTGGTGAGTAGATTATGTGATTGGACATGAACGATTAGCTTCTCGGTGCTCGATGAAATAGACCCTAACTGCTCCCTCGTTTACGAAATTCACGGTATACGTTGTCTAGTGGAAGTAAGAGTCACGCAAACAGTGCCCTCCACAAGGCGACCCAGATGCGTGACCCAAGCCGCGTCTCGCTCAGTGATACCATTTGCGACCAACCTAACGGGTATGGGGTGAAACTCAGCCAATAACGAAGCGTGATGACCTTGTCGCGCTGGTTCTGCGGATGCTATATGCGCAGAGGAACGGGGATACTCATTTGCAATGCTTGTTGGCTGGCTTGCGAACCTGGGTGGAGCCCTATACGCTGGAAATACCTGAACGAAGGGCTCGACGCACCCTCTTGCATTCGGGTGAGCTCCACTAGTCGATGAGCGTGCTTGACGCTTTCAAAGGGCGTGGTACGGTGCTACGAACGATCTCGTCCATTGCGCCCCCGCGTTCCGTTCATCGAGTGGAAGCTTCTGATATCCCCAAACGAACACTTTCAGCGAGTGGCGGGAGGGCAGAAGTGAGAGCTGGACGACCACGTAAAATTCACGACGCATGTGCAGCAGAATGTAGAGTTCGCAAGAGGCATAGGCATGTAGCAGACGCGAAGATCTAGATAACCTTTACACAGAGTAAGCGTGTAATCATCCGGTGAGTATAGAGAAACGCCGCGCACCTTGGGAGCTAAGCTGACAATCTTGCCCCAACCCTTCATCCGCAAATCCGCACTGACAACGCCAGCAATGCGCGTACCCAGCATCTCGCGTTTGTTGTTCAAAAGCACCGCGGCATTGTCGTCGAATCTGACTATCCGACCGTCCGGCCGGCGCACCTCCTTCTTGGTTCGGACTATGACGGCGCGACGGACATCTCCTCGGCGGACCTTGACGGCGGTGGACGACTGGAGTGCAGCAGCGGACAATGGCCGTGCACGCTTGACGATGCAGACAATCTCGTCTCCGACGCCTCCCCAGCCGTTGTTGACCTTTTGCTTGAGCACGTTCACGCACTCGACCAGGAGTGCTCCTGAGTTATCTATGACCTTTCAAGCGACCAAGCCATCAGAACGGTCCGGAGTGCGCGAGCTGAGCTTACCCACATTAAGCGTGCCCTTAAGGCCAATCATAGCCCCGAACGAAAGTGCGTGTAGAAGAAGGAGGGTGGTGGAGGGACAGAAAGCAATGTTCAGCGTTCCGCGCTTACCGAATAAGCGGACGAGTTCAAGTCCGCTTATCAGGAACTGTTACACGGGTAAGCCACGCATACTAGTCGACGCTTCTCACGGGTAAGACAAGCGACTAGGATCTACTTACCGCCTCTAAAGCGAGATTTAAAGCAGTGGATCTTCGATCGTACATCCACCCCGCACAGCGGAGGCTCTTCAAACTTGTGTCAACCACGGCGAGATTTGCTCGTATCGTCGTCTGCGCTCTCTCGGATTCCGCCTTGGCGAAATTTTCTCGTGTAGTTCCCCTGATTTAGGCTCCAGAACATGTCCGATCGCCAGGGCGTATCTTCACCTCCAGCTGCGGCTGCTCCTACTCCCCCATCCTTCCACACTCGCTCCAGCGACCAGGAAGACCTCCCGCACGCAACCAAGCGGTATGGCAGCATCAGCTTAGTGGCCCCCTTCTTACACAGACGATCTACAGAAAGATGGCAGACCACCTCAGAAGGCTTGAAGCCATGTCAGTGTTCCTGATGCTTCCCCCAACGAATCCGGCGCAGACGTATTTTCCCGCAGGTTTACACTCACTCCACAGAGGATGAGGATGATTGTCGAGGCTTTCAAGGATGCCCTCGAGCTTGGGTTGTCGAAGCCGGGACAGGTCGTGGTACGTGACATCAGTACGCCCGTAACTGCTTGCATTTAGTCAGGTCTGCAGCCTATGATACCCACGTATGTGTTTGGCTGGCCTACTGGAAAGGAATCTGGAAATTATCTTGCCGTGGATCTTGGTAAGTTGGTCAGCATCATCGGCCACTGCGTGATACTCAACTGTTTACGGGCCTGCGATGTAGGAGGTACCAATCTGCGAGTTTGCCTTGTGACACTCCAGGGCGGTGGAAAGTGGGAGATCACACAAACAAAATATCGCCTTAGTGAAGAGCAGAAGCACGACGAGGGTCAACTTCTCTTCGACTTCTGTGCGGAGTGTCTGAAGACTTTCGTCGAATCAAGCATCGAGTCTGGAACCATTCAGAAGGGCGCCATTCTGCCGCTGGGCTTTACAGTACGCATACATGATCCTACAGAATGTTCGGTTCACTTACTCTTCGCGACAGTTCTCATACCCTTGCTCGTAAGCTGACGAGGCAGTATATATGAGTCCTTCCCTGATCAGCTCCGCAGGCAAGACAAGATTGACCACGGAGTGCTCATCCGGTGGACGAAGGGCTTTGGCGCGCCAAACACGGAGGGTCATGACGTCGTCGAGATGTTCAAGCGAAGCCTGGAGAAATATGTGCGTCTACGCACCTCGATGGACGTCATTACTCACTGACGGCTCTTGCAGAATGTGCCAGCTGAAGTCGTAGCGCTCACGTGCGACACCACGGGAACCCTCATTGCCTCTCACTACGTGAACCCGGCGACCAAGATTGCATGCATCTTTGGCACCGGCTGCAATGCGGCATACATGGAGCGTGCGAGCGATATCCCGAAGATCGGCACTCTTGGTATCGACCCACAGGATGAGATTGCCATCAATTGTGAATGGGTAGAGATAACCATTTGCTACCGAGACTACAGTCACTCACATCGGTGTAGGGTGCATTCGATTCCTTTGAGCATGAACACTTGCCGAGAACGAAATACGACATTATTATCGACGAGGCCTCCAACAAGCCTGGTGAACAGGCATTCGAGGTAGGATTGCCGCACGGTCTCTTTCCATGCAGCCGCTGCTCATGTCGTGGATACTAGAAACTCATCTCTGGTCGTTACCTCGGCGAGATTCTGCGGCTAATCATCTGTGAACTCATCGACGAGGGTGTCCTCTTCCTCGGCCAAAACACCTACAAGATCGAGATACCCTACAGCTTCGACACCGCCTTCCTATCGCTCATGGAAAGGTACGCTTCTATTGTAGCAGCGTCTTCCATGTCTCACCGATGACGTAGCGACCCAACGGACGAGCTATTGATGATCATCGGCATCTTCTCCCACTTCTTCGCGCTGGAGACGACACTCGCTGAGCGCCAGTTCTTCCGTGCTCTCGCGAAGCTTGTCGGCCGGCGAGCAGCGCGCCTCAGCGCGTGCGGTATCGCGGCCATCGTTAGCAAAATGGGCTATCTAGAGGAGGGATGCGCTGTGGGCGCGGACGGTTCTTTGTACAACGTATGTCCAGCACATCGCGCCACGCACTCGATGGGACTGACACCTCTGACAGAAATACCCTGGATTCGCGGACCGGATACATGAAGGACTTGTAGATATTTTCGGCGAGAAGGGCCGGAACATCGTCACCTACCACGCAGAGGATGGGAGCGGCATCGGGAGCGCGATCGTCGCAGGTATGTCTCGCTCACCTCGACCATCATGGCACCCGCTCACTCGTTGGCGGCCTCAGCTATGACTAAAAACCGCAAGGAGGCCGGCCGCTACCCTAACCTGTAGCATCTACACACTGACGAATCAAGCAACTTGTACTTGTAGCTCGTCGCTCGATCAGATTCCTGCGCTACTGGAAACTACATATTCTCCGAAACCATGACATGCTCGCGAAGAAGCTGCTTCAGTGTTCAAACGAACAAGTATAGACAACGACAACTTGAATGAGTCTTGCGATCGTGTAACGTCGCAAGCAGTATTTGGGGCATCGGCCCTTACGTTCATATACATCACCGCACTGTGTAACCTGAACTACACTCATCGCGCACACTACAGCTATACAGGGAAAGTAAGACTGCTTAGCCCGGGGCATTCCCCTGCAATTGTTAGTGAGACCTGTCATACTTACTAGTCCTCCTCCTCCTCGCCACTGTCCCCTCCGCAGCCGGACGGCGCTGTACCTCGTCGTAGCGATCTTAGCTGCAACCCAAACCTGAGAGGAGGCTAGTCGCTTCTCTGGCCCGTCGTAGGATCCACACGCTCGCGAGTAGAGCAATCCGCACTTGTAGCCTGTCGCTGAATCGGATCTCCGGGCTGGGACGACATTCGCCCGCGGCGTCACACATGTCGAACACGACCCTTGAGATATTCTATCGCCGTTCGCAAATGCGGACGGCCGGAGTATCGTTTCCTCAGCGTCATCCAACTGCGTCGTACAACATGGTATACATCGATCTGCACCTAACATACACGACCACTGTACAGAGAAAGCAAGACTAAGCGGACTGTAGCTGACAAGGTAATTCGTCAAGGACGATAGATGTGCTAGACGTCGTCCTCGTTGAACTCCTCGCCGCTGACCTCGTACTCCGAGCCGTCATCCTCGGATACCTCGTCCTCGTCCTCATCGTATTCGTCGTCTCTGTCGTCGTCTCTGCCACCGTAGTCCGAGTCTCCACCTTCCACTGCTGCAGCATTGTCGGCGAGGCGTACTCTCTTCGACCCGCGGGTCTTCTTGGGGGTGTTGGGGTCTGCAGGAGGCTGAGACACAGTCTCGGACGCTCTCTCGAAGGTTGAAAGTCCTCGGTTTCGGACTGGGCCCACAAACTGAAGCTCGGCGAATTCGTCCTTGAACTTGTCATCGCTCGTCCACCGGGTACTGGCCAGCGCGACGTCGAGGAACTTGCATATGTCCTTGTGGTCATTAAGGGGGTCGGGCGCGAACGGAGCCTTGGGTCTTTCCTTGGGTTTATCGTCTAGCCAATCAAGAAAGTCCGAAGGTTCGAGCGGCTCGGTACTAAAGGTGGTTGCGAACGCGGAGTACTTGTCAGGTAGTTCGCGCACCGCAGTGGAGTTGTAGTGTTTACGACAAAGGGCGTGGAGAGCTTTGAGCAGTTGCGAGAACATGGAAGGCTCGATCAACCGGTAGGGTTCCTGGTCGGACTGGTAGATAATGAATTTCCCCTTCCCCCCAACAGCGTAGCGTCGTTCTTCAACTTTCTTGCTCCTTTCATCGTAAAAGAAGAGTAAGACGTGGGAAGACAAGGAATCATCGTCATCGAAGGGTTCAGCGGGGGCCTTCTTCGGTTCTTCCGTTAGCGTGTGGTTATGGTACTGCAGCGTCAAGAAGTCCATGACGTGGATGAACGACTCCAGGTCGTCTGAAACCCAGTGGGGTTTGATGGGATACATCAAGAGCGGGCCAGACATGAAAGGCCAGGTTCCCTGTTCCGCGCGCGAACGTGAAGTTCATACAAACAGGGCAGTTTCTGATCACTCACTGAGCGAGAATGCTGCGTTGGTTCACGACCGGGAGTAACATCGACCGCGCGGCTGAGATCCCAGTCCGTCAGGATGCCGCGGGGAGACCTCACGATGTCCGGCGAACGGATATCGATGAGGATGTTGCCGATGCTAATGTCGCGGTGAAGAACACCCTGTCCGTTTGCCCATGCGCCACGGTGAGCTGAAAAGAGGATCAGGGGATCAGAAAGCGAAAGCCATTACCACTCGAATGCGAATCACTCACCCTCGAGAGCATCGCGAATGACGTGGACCATTGCACGGCTATCATGGTACTCGGACAGGGGAAGGCCAAGCGTTGTCGTCACTACACGGTAGTGCTTGCGTCTGATGATCTTCCGTCCCGGTGTCGCGAGGTAGATTTGGTTTCGCGTGTACTGCGCTGCATCTGAGTAGCCGGCCGTCTCTTCATTCCGCCGGCCACGATGTGCGGAATGTTCTTGACACCAAGTGCGTGCAACTTTCGGTAGGTCTCGAGTTCCTCCGTGATACCTGGGGAGTCGCCGCGCCACGTATCCTTCAAGAACACAAGCTGGCGTTGGCCGACGACGTATGCGAAGAACCCGACGGTGCCTCGTCCTGTGGGAGAGAAGATGCCGATGCGACGCTTGCCGATGACGAGGGTCAAGGGTTCTGGCGGGGGGCTTGTCTGCGGTTGTGACTTCGGGTCGAGAGCAAAGACGGGAACCTTGAGCTAGGGATGCGATCGCGATGAGTGACTAACGCTGGCAATAGTGCCGGAGTAAGAAAACACACCTGACGCAACGGATAAAGCTTATAGTCCTCCTTCATCTCGTCGATGAACTTCATCTCGTACGCGGCGCCAGGGGCCGTTGAGTGCTCGAGCTGCTTGCGGTAGTCGTTCAGCTCGTCGATCTGAGCCCTCGTCGCGAGAGACACGGAAGTGTCGAAGCCCTGCGCTCGGGGCGATCCCTTTGCCAGCCGGTAGAGGAAGTTGAGCAGCGGCTTGGGGTTCTGCACGTAGTCGAACGCCTCAGTCACCACCGCGCCGCAGCGGTCCCAGCGCATTAGGCGCGCCTTGTTGCGCACGATGAGCACGGTGTAGACGAACTCCCGCGGCTGGCGGACGAACATTTCCATCGCGTAGCGAATGAGCTGGTTACGAGCCCTCGCTGCGTCCTGCGTCCAACGCAGCGTAGGCCGAACACCACCCTCGGGGATGACCTTGGGCAGTGCTTGGTCCTTGAAAGGATCGCTTTTAGTCTCCACCTTGAGCTCGATAGCGCAGATGGCCCATGCCCAAGCCGTGCGCGCGAGATAGGGCTTGCGCTCGTCGGCAACAGTGCTCTTGTCTATATCTCCCTGGGAAAGCTTCCATGCGCTGCGCCCAGGATATCCCTGCGGGGTGCCGTCAGGGTTCTTGGGGTCGTAGTACATGGCGAAATCCGTCTTGTGGTCGAATTTCGAGTCTTCGATATGGCCTGCCACGTCCTTCATAGAATACAGCGTGGAATCCAGCAGGTCGTTGGCGACTTTGCACTGCGTAGTAACCAAACGGTCAGTTGCTCGTGCGCCACAATGGCGGAAATGGCGATAGCTCACCAACGGCGCATGCATATCAGACTCCTTGGTGGGTTTGAACTTTCCGCGCTTTCGCTTCTTTCCCTTGGAACCATAGAAGGCTTCCTGCAACGTCTTCTGGCTCTTGGCGACTGTGGCGGATGGCACCTCGTCGCCTGGCGGGCCTTCGCGCTCCTCGAACTGCTGCACCGAGATCTGTGTCCAATGTTCCCACATGTGGCGATCGGCTCGTCCAGAGTTCCCGCCTTCCTTGTGTCCGTGACCGGTACGAGTAACTGCAGGGTTACTGGGCGTGCTCTTAGAGTCTCCGAGCCCAGCAGTATTCTGTGGCGGAGGGTCCTGGGGGTCAGTAGCAGTACCGGGGGCGGAGGCAGGTGCGGTATCGTGTGTAGAAGGATCGGGTACAGAGTTCTGGGGCTGAGGCGGAGTAGATGGGGCTTCAGCCATGCTGCGTGCAATGGGTGAATGAGGGGGGTTGCGCACCGAAAGGCGGGTCTATATAGGAATGCTGCGTGCAGAATAGCGCCCTCGGTGGCAGTAACTGTGCCATCGATAAGAAACAAGGAGAGTCCGAATTGGGCTCCAGAAGAGTGCGCACCGCAAATCGTGGGCAAAAAATCAGCGCGGAGACCGTATTGTTGCACTATCGCAGTAATCGGCTATGACCTCCGCACATTGGTGCGAGTTCACAGCTAAAGGAGGAGGAACAGGCAATCAATTTTCTACGACTCAGTTATTACTCACAGACGTAGGTTTTGCAACTTCTGACTATTGGGTACTTTGTTACCAGCTGGTCGTGGCGGTCTGGACGAACGCTCCCAGGTTCGAACAAAATCAGCCCTCAAATCACGTGACAGGAAACGCCCAAACTGTAGGCGAGATCAGACTCAACACCTTCACGTCGCTCGCAATTGCGATGCCCGGCCAAGTTTGTACTGGCCAGCGAAGAGTGAGAAACGATGAGACTTTGCCAAATATTATTTCTCTTCATTTTACGAAGCGTGAATGTTCGGTGAGATCTTTCCAGCCCACTGCGACTATTGTCCTCTGTCTCGAGCAGACGTTCGATGGTTCTCTCGGCCGTGTTCCCAGATGCATGCGTACCGAAGCACGCCGCTTGCCTAGAAACCACTGCCAGTGCATCAAACGAAGTACTCGTTCTGCCGGAGGGATCGCCAGCATTCACTGCCATGCAGGGATCATTCTGGTGTTCAGCGACGTCAGTGCAGGCTTCAGGTCGAGGTCGTCCGGTCACAGTCAAGGGTGGCGCACGCTGCGCATGATGAGCGTGCTGCTTGGATCGTTTGCTGGCGAGGTTGCGGACCTAGGTTATGCATCGCGGCGGAGGGAGGGCGACGATCGTGCGATGGCGCTTGCGGCGGACTTGCCACTGGCGACTGAGAGCTTCAGGACGAGGCGGAACCATTGTTCGAAGGGTCTTGTGCTCCGATCACAATAAATATATGTGTACAAGGACACAGTCTGGAAGTACATGTTACATCAAGATGCAGGGGACCGGAGACCTAGAAGAAGGAAAAAAAAAAAAAAAAAAAAAAAAAAAAAAAAAAAAAAAGGCATAGGCAGCAGCGGGGACGAGAGCATGGAAATCGAGAGTGCAAGCCAGTTGCGACTCATGGAATCGAACTCCAGAAGGCGCAGATAGAATATTACAAAGTGGAGGCCTGAAGGGTTAGATATCTTATGGCTAACGTCACATTCACGGAACGTTGACGCCTAGGTCCTTCCAAGGCCAGGTCTCCTCAGGCCTGACGGAAGACACATAGTATCTGAGAAGTGTGCGTCCAATGGCGCCAAACGCAATAGGCAGCCAGCTGAGTTGACTGACATGTGCTTCGCGCCACGCTGCGATGCGGACGAGCTCGTCGATGTCCTCAATGTCGATGTACTGCTTCTGCTGCATATCTGCGCGAGGCGAGTTGTGATGATGTAACCATCCCTGAACCTTCAAAATTAGAAGCACGAGGATCGGAGGGACGAGAAAGCCGCTTCTCCAGACGAGGCGCCTTTTGGGCATGAAGGGTATGTTGAGGGTGCCAGGGACAAGGATGTCGACTTTGCAGAAACGTCGAAGACCGAGTTGGTAGTACAGAACGTTGTATGTTTCACCGGGAATTCTGGAGGGGCGAAGGTAAAAGTTTGGATAGCGCGAGAGGATCGATTTGAGGTCCTCTGCCGTGTGACTGTTCGTCATGACAATGATGTCGACGTCCTTAACAACTTCAGCACCGGAAGTAGAGGAAACCGGGGAGATACACTCACGTTTGGCGTTCTACTGTTTCCGTATAGCATACATGCCATGCTGCCAAAGAGGCAGCAGGTTAGACCATAACGCCAATAGAGTATACTGATCGCGCTCCGTGCAACCAAGCGCAGTTCCCGCCGAGAGAAGTCCTGAGACATGACCTGGCTCCCTGTGTGCAAGTGGTGGCTAGAGAGTTGTGAGAGAGGTTGTGGGTAAGGCGTACGCGTGTTCTGAGCCAGCTATGACTCGGTCCCATTCTCACGATGCCAACAGAACTTAAAGAGAACAGTCACGAGTCTCCGCGCGAAGATAGGCGCTAACTCTGCGCGGTTCTACCATCTGGCCCTTGGGTGAGGTGTGCCACGGGCCAACGGGCAGAACCACCAAAGCAACCTTTGACTTCAAACAGGCAGGTGCTTTCATTGTGAGGTGTGGTTCTAGGAAGAGCAGTCCTTGAGCACGTTGACCAACAATATATATTCTCCTCGCTACTCACTAACACAAGGATCGCTGTATACCGGAATGCACTTGCACTCGCAAATCGGACGGTCAGTATAAATGACAGTCCCACTATACATGGAAACGCCTGAAATTGTCGACGTCGGGTGAGCATCCTGAATACCAATATGACCTGGCCGAGTTCTCACCTCACATCTAGCTTCACCGACCCAAATGGTCTCTCACTCTCGAGACCCAACTTCGTGCAGACATCTGAGCGAAACGTGAGACTCCGCGAGTCGAATCGACGCGTCGGAGCGAACATTCTCGGCAGGAAAATCGCGTGGAAAACCCTCCAAAAACCTGGAAATAATGCGAACCTGATCTGCCATCAGATCTCGGAGGTCTCCGAAAACCCTACGTCAGTTTCCCCACACATGGGCCTGGAATGTCGTCAGCCGCCTCGTCAGAGGTAATCCGCCTTGCGTCTGTTTGCTCGTGTGCTTACCTCTATGTTGGCAGGGATACCACGAGAAACACGTCGTAATCAACACGTAAGGAAAGCTATGCAATGGTCATTCAAAATGCTTGAAACAACTAAGACCTGGATGGTCCGTGGAATTGAATAGAACGAGGCTCGAAACGGCTGGAACGTGACACGCCCAGCTGGGAGGGCTGCAGTCACGCGAGTGATACCACGTCTGGAGCGAGGTGGCTATATAAACCCGACTCGCCACGGCCTCTTTCCGCAGCCTGACAACCAACCACCACATCTTCGCATCGCACACATCCGTCCTCTCCAACCCGCAACCACACACCTCCAGCACCCGCCGATGACTCGCACCGAGCGTTCGACCTCGCCGCGCGCGATCATCAAGGACCGCTCGCTGCCGCGCAACGCCATGGGCCAGGAGCTCAAGAAGGACGGCGCAGGTCCGCACAACTGGGGCTCGCTCCGCCTCGAGCAGGAGCTCGAGGAGGGCGCCGACTACGACGAGCAGCGCGAGCTCGAGGAGGAGGCAGGTGAGTGTGCGTCTTCCGCGCAGCCTCGAGTGCCGCGACGATCGTGACTCACACGCCACCCCAGCCGCCGCGAAGCCCGCCTCGCAGACGGACAGCGGCCGCCGGCCGTCGCTCACGCTCACCGAGGAGGAGAAGAGGCAGGCCGCCGAGGTCCGCAAGAATGCTCTGAAGAACGGAGGTGAGTGCCCGCCTGCGCATTGTGTGTCGTGCGCCCCTGAGACTGACTGTGTTCGACCCAGACCTCGACCTCGCGGCCATCGCGCGCTCCTCCCATGCCGTGTCTCATCCCAATTCGAGCGAGGGACCCGGCGTAAGTACGCTCTGAGCCGCTGCTCTCGCGCGTCGCTCACACGCCTGTCGCAGGCTAAGAACTCCCCTTAACTTATTGCACCCAGGGATAGAGAGCATATCCACCGATGTATAATATGAACTTGTATCAGCCACCCGTGACGCTGCACAACACCTGTATTTGTACACTACATCTGAACAGAATCAATGCCAATGATTGAAGACATACGCATATATTGACTGGGAATCGCAAGTGTCTTTGCTTGGTGTGAAAACGAGGTCAGGTGGTGCGACCGAGCACGCAATAGCCAAAGTGTCGCAAGGCCCTGAGGGAACTCTATCCGACACAGAATGGCGGAGACGCCACGAGACTTATAGTTCGACCAGCCGAAGGGAACGTGCATACAAATGTTGGAGGGTAAATGTGACCAATGTGCTTTGCCCCAGGTTCAGCTGCAGCCATCACGATGATGCAGCTTCTGACTCTCGACAAAGTTGACGCACTTCGCTGCGGTGCTTAAGACACCAACGCCAGGTTACAGTGACCAGAAACCAAGTAAATTAGCCCGTATCAAACGTTGCGAATATATATACAAGTGAACCTTACGATCAACAAAGAGCAATAGCAAGCAGACCCGACGTTGCACCTCCATTAATCCGTCTTCACTCGTTCATACCCCTGGGGCTTCCCGCTCCATCCGAACCAACTCCCCCTTTTGGTGGGCTGCGGCCGCTCGACATCAGGCGACATCAGGCCCTCGCTCTCCATATCGCTCGGGACCTCGACCTCCTCGAACTTGCCGGCCCCAGTCCGCTCACGGAGGGACGAGGACGAGGACGTGCGCGAATGGGCATCCGCAGGCGGGAACGGCTGTGCAGGGGGCGCAGCGTCGTAGCCCTGTAGGCCGGGGTGCTGCTCGAGCGCGGCGAGCTCCGCCTCGAGCTGGCGGCGGCGCTCGAGGACGGACTGGGAGGACTGCATGCGGCTCGGGCCCGCGGGCGGGGTGTCCATCGCCTCCTGCGCGGCCTGTGCGCTCGCGCGCGCGCTGCTCTGCGCCTGGCGCATGAAGCCCGTCCCCGCCGCGAGCACCGCGGGCCCGTAGCTCCGCCAGAACGTCTGCACGAGCTGCGCCGGGCCCGACAGCGGGTCGGACAGCGTCGGCGGCGCGCCCGCGTGCACGGCGGCCTCGCCCGTGAGCCCGCCCTCGTCGAGCGCGTCTGGCCGTGTGTCGCCGCCGGCGCCCGGCCCCGCCGAGGCGACGACGTGCCCCCAGAGGTTGCGCAGCGCACGCTGGAGGTAGTTGTACACGTAGTTCTTGAGCTTCGTCAGCGCGGAGTCGATCTCCGTCTCGTGCGCGGCGAAGAAGGGCTGGATGTGCACGGCGTAGATGTACGACGAGCCGGCCGTCTGTGGCAGCGCGAGCCAGAGGAGGAAGCAGGTCTTGAGCGGGTAGTAGAATGGGATCCTGGCCGATCCACGGTGAGCGGGCGACGGAGCAACGTGTGGCGGTGGACGCACCAGAAGATCAGCCACTCCGCAACATACTCCATGGCGATAATGCAGCCCAGGACGCTCCAGTACATCAGCCATCGCTCGAGCTCCTCCTCAGACGCGGGGCGTTGTGAGAGGGTCTTGTATGACGCATAGCCCGGATACAGGAACACGCAAACCGCACTGTAACATCGTAAACTTCATACTTGACGTACACATGCAATCTATTGCACACCTTGTGAGCTTGAATAAGAGGTAAAACAACATGGTGAAGTGGTCGTAAGAGCAGCGCGTGCTGGGCACGGCAAGTGCGGCGCGCAACCATCGTATATGAGCGCTAGTAAGTCCATACACCCGCCTGCTTACGGATTACTTACTGTCCTTACTGTAAACCCTTTCATCCCCAGCAAAGCTGGTAACAATACCTCATAAGCGAGCCTTTGGCCGCAGTCTTACTCCCGATAAGTGTGTTTACAAGGCATCACGGTCCAGACAGCGCTGTGTTCGTCGCTGCCAGGAACATTCTCGCAACTTCCCGCTGCTCGTCACCATTTAGCTTTAAAGCTGTGGACCATTATGCATCCCGCGTCCCACGCTAGAAGAATCCCATCTCCAGCATGTCCGAGTCTCGCTCTCTGACCTACTTCGACATCACCATCGGCGGCCGTCCTGCCGGCCGCATCGTCTTCCAGCTCTACGACGACATCGTCCCGAAGACCGCTGAGAACTTCCGTGAGTAGTTTGAACGGGCTTATGATGGGCAGCTCTCTGAGCGGGTTGTGCAGGTGCACTGTGCACGGGCGAGAAGGGTGTCGGCAAGTCGGGCAAGCCGCTGCACTACCAAGGATGCAACTTCCACCGTGTCATCAAAGGGTGCGTTCTGCGCTTTGTGTATGCGTCGCGGAAGAGCTGAAGGGAAGGGGTGCGCCAGGTTCATGATCCAGGGAGGTGACTTTACGATGGGCGACGGCCGCGGAGGCGAGTCGATCTACGGAGAGAAGTTTGAGGACGAGAAGTTCGAGGTGAAGCACACCCGGCCATTCTTGCTGTCCATGGTGCGTGTGCAAGCTTTCGTATGTCATCGTACATCAGCTCACGCTGGCTGCACAGGCGAACGCGGGCCCGAACACGAACGGATCGCAGTTCTTCATCACTTGCGCGCCCACACCACACCTCGACGGCAAGCACGTCGTCTTTGGCGAGGTCATCCGTGGAAAGTCAGTCGGTGCGTGATCCGTGTGTCGTTGACCTCGCGTCGCAGTCTGACTTCGTACCAGTCCGTGCCATCGAGAACCACCCTACCAGCTCTGGTGACGTCCCCACCGAGCCATGCACCATCGCTGCCTGTGGTCAGCTCGATCCATCAGACCCGTCCCTCGCCGAGGCTGCGACAGCCGCCGACGGCGACCCGTACGAGGATTACCCCGAAGATCAGGACCCACTGAGCGACGGCGACGTCCAGGAGAAGCCTGAGGTTGCGCTGCGCGTCGCGCGTGAGATCCGGGAGATCGGCAACAAGCTCTTCAAGGAGGGCAAGGCCGAGGCCGCGTTGACCAAATACCAGAGTACGTCTTCCCGCTATCGGACACATTACATGGGCTGACTCCGGCGCGCAGAGGCGATCCGGTACCTCGACGTGCACCCCGTGCTGCCCGACGACGCGCCGCCAGAGCTCCAGGACTCGTACGACGCACTGCTCGCACCGCTGCTGCTCAACTCCGCGCTCGCGGCCGTGCGCGTCGGGCAGGCGCGCGTCGCCGTCGACAGCGCGACGCGCGCGCTCGACCGCCTCGAGCTCAACGACGCGGACAAGGCCAAGGCGCTGTACCGCCGCGCACTCGGGCACGGCGCGCTAAAGGACGACGATGCCGCGGAGGCGGACCTCGTCCGCGCGCACGAGCTCGTGAAGGACGACGCCGCGATCATCGCCGAGCTCGAGAAGGTGCGCGCGCGCAAGAAGGAGAAGCGCGACAAGGAGAAGAAGGCGTTCAAGAAGCTCTTCGCGTAGCGGACTCGTTAGACGCAAAACATAAATGGCATTGTATAGTACTAGTGTAGCTTGCATATCTTACTAACGAGTGGTGTTTCATTGGTGAGAGCTATGGGGGAGAGGGTCTAGGTTTGTCTCAGTTCGTCGAATTTCCTGACGCAGCATGCGGCGCTGGGTGCATGCACACCTACAATGCCATGTGTTATGGTACGCTGTCCGCATTGACATGGTGGACACTTTGCCTCGAAGGAGCTGATGAGAAAACTTCATCCTCGACGATGATGGTTGACAGCCTGCTCGTCCCTGATATCCGCGGCCAGAGTTCTTCCAACTCCGTGGCCGTATGGCGGGAAGGCTTCTTGACATGGTCGCACGAGACTTGCCCGAGGGTGGTTGAGAGCAAGCAGAGAAATTTGCTTGCGGCCTCACACATCAAGGACCGGCCCTAGAATGCTCCGTGCATGCGCAGCATCCGCATCCATGTCTGAGCGTGCAAATAAAACGTCGTTTGCGATGCTTTGCAGTAGCCGCATACGAGCTGTCTGGCGGTGTCGCGTTGTCACCTCGGGCGGCGGGTAGTCTTACAAAGCACGTTGGCTGTGCTGTCTCACCTCAAGGCCGTAGGTCGGTTTCGCGCGGGCCCTGCAGAGGCAGCACTCCCTCCACTGGAGGAGGAGGAGGAATAGCGGAGGCAGAAAATCCTCGGGACCGTGTGGTGGGCAAACGGGGCCCCCCGTACTACAACATGCACCATATGCGGACGCCCGGCAATCTCCGAGACGCCCCCGCCTGCCTTTCTTGGATGCAACGCTGCGGCCTCACCGTTCTACAAACTCGTTGCCACTCCCCACATCGACATTCTTTCAATCGTGCTGTGGCGGTCTCTATCATTTTTTCCCTATATTCTGTTGACGCACTATTTTAGCATACCGTGCTGCCAAAATCCTTTCGCTTTGTCTGGGTCACCGCGGAGATATCGATGAAGTAACGAGATCCCCCTCGGTCGGCGCATGCGCTAACGAGGAGGCACAGCTGCTACAGCCACGGCGAGCAGAGCACACGAGAAGCACCTGCGCAGTATGTCATGAGGGGTTTCACACGCTGGTGAGTCTATAGCGTGACGCTGAGCGCGTCACTCGGCTTCACTCCGTGGCTCTCCGGGTCCAATGCCGCGCGGTAGGCTCTCGCTTGAGATGTTTTGGCCAGTGTAATGTGTCTCACATCCATGCACAGCTTTCCCGCAAGATGGCCGGCCCACTATCCTCTCAGGGTGCACCCCAAGCTGTCCAGGACCATCAGCCGTTAGGTCGCCGGCGCGCGGGTTTATGGAACGCAGCAGCCCGAGACGTTGATGGTGGCAGCTCCCTGGCTTCACACGCTCGATGCGTCCGTTATCTCCAAATCTGCACCAATGTGCTTCCGCGGCTGTGTACACCGCGAGCAAGGCCCCGACAAGTCTTTCGTCTCAGTGCTGTCCTCCAAGGTTAATGAAGCGCACTGCGGGCGGCCGCCATACCTCCGGGAGCTCTGCTATGTCCGCCATCGGAGCCTGGGCATTTGAAAGCCACTGACAAAATTTCGCTCTCGATGACCGACCAACGCGGCGCCGGGACCGTCGTACTTACCTCCTTTTCTCGGCCCGCGGCTTCTCGAGCGACCGAGCATGACGCAACAAGACCGGCCAAGCTTGTCCTCCGCCTTCGATATTGTATGGATGACAAATGCCGAAAAGCACCTAGTGCGTTGTTTAGTCGCATTGTCTGAAACCAGCATTGCTCTGTCTCCTTGGTTTTGATTTGGCACGAGTTTCATGCTGACAGCTATGCCATCGAAACCATCGCTGTTGGAGCTCTCTAGGTGACTACTGCTCAGCGACCTTTGCACAGCAACTCCGGAGCAGAGTAAGAAAGCCTCCGACTGGTCTCGAAGTGTAGCCTCGTGTAGCACACCCATTCGGATATCCCATGTAGGCTGCACTGCCAAACAAGTCATCGATATCGAATCCGTATCCCGGCCGCGTCCAAATTTGTATTCCTGGCGATGCGCCAAACACGCCCGCCAACCACACGGGCCCACTGGTGCGTGGTTTCCTCCTTTTTGCCTGCGCGCTCGCGCTTGTGTCAATGACGCTCTGACGGGGGCGTCTGGCACCAGAGGCCCGTTTGCCTTGCAGAGCTCCGCTACGCCCCTGCGGCCCTTGTTCCGTCTTTGTGCGCACGGCAGTCCGGACCCTCCGAGGCAGGTGGAGACGAGACAGAAGCCTCTGTTAACGGGCGACAGACCCACCCGTCGAAGCTAGCGTTGTCAACGCAGACTGTCTTCTGCCTGATCTGCAGAAGCACACTGGCTTCCGCGGCCGCAGATGCGAGATCGCGCAGGGTTCGCGAGATTGCATGTCTCGATGCCGCCTGCTACACGCTGATCGGCATCGGGACCTGTGACCGACAACAGGGCAGGCACACTATGCTCGCGAGGCGCCGGCCATGCTCTGACGGTCGTCCCGCGTGCTGCGCGGATGCCTCTGCGCAACGACGCGTTTTGCAGGGCGCTGCCGGGGGCCCGTGCCCCCCTTACGTGAAACTGCATACCGCCCATTTATGAAGGGTGGTTCAGAGCTCCGGCTCTGAGGGCACCACTGCGACGCGCCGGGGCCCAGCCATCTGCCGCGGAACTCAGTGGTGGCCCTGCCGCCACCCAATGACTGCTGTATAGCCATTGCGTCCGCTCCCAGCGCCGTCCGAGTCATCACGCTCGCCCCGCGTGCAAAGCCGGCGGACACTGGGACCGAACGATTTGCGCGCAAGGGCGGTGGCGACTGTGATATATAAGGCTTCCTTTGCCCAGTAGCACTTTGTCCAGTTCGCCATCAGACATTTCGTCTACTCCGTTTCTTGCACTTCCTCTTCGTATCAGGCCTTCCCCGCATTTTTCCCACTTGTCAAGCATGAGCTCCGTACACTCCGAGGTAACAGCATGCGTCGTCGATCATGCGGACGATTATTTGGCTCACTCTGGCACTTTGTGGCGCAGTCGACCACCTACGTCCCCGTCGACAGCGACGGCGAGGAGATCCCCCGCACCCCGCGTCGCACGCCCATGGCATGCCAGTTCTGTCGAGGTAAGCGTCCTCCGGCGAACCCACTGCCACGCCGCTGACGGACTGTGCTATCAGCGCGCAAGCTCAAGTGCGACGGCCAGAAGCCGCTGTGCGCCCAGTGCTCCAAGCGGAACCAGCCGTGTCTCTACACACCCGTGTAAGCACCAGTCACATCTCTGCTGCTTCCCCGGGCACGTCTGACCAATGCTTTCTCGCACATGCCACCCAGGCCGAAGCAGTAGAGGGCTGAGCCCTGCAGCTAGCGCCAACGTCCGATGCCCAGGCTGGCGTCCTACGGCCTCTCCGACCCGTCTTGATCCCCGTACTTCTCATGCATCCATTTGTAGTTTCTGATCCTCCTCCGCGATTCTCGGCTTTAATCTCATTTCTGACCCATACACGGACCTGTATACCTGCATTATGCCACTACCCTCCGCCTGTATCTATACGCGCTAGCCTGCCACCGTTATATCCTAGTCTCACAGCCACATGCCGACGACTCGCAGCCCCATTTGGCTCACGCGACAAAGTGCATGACGAACCTGCGCTTTCCCAGGGGTGAGATCGCCTTGTTTGATGTCGGATCGTCCCGCATGAGCACAGGTGCGAATATAGCCGCTGCGAAGGGGCAAGCACTTTGAGTTCACGCTCCTTCCTCGAGCAATGCGGCAAACGCAAGTTTGGCACTTACCCAGCCGACGAACACGCACGGCGCCGGGCACGCGGCCGTCCTGCTGACAGACAAAGTGCAGCAGCGATGTCAGCGAGATCCACACCTATGCAAAGAGTCCGTCAGCCGCATGGCGGCAGGGCAGAGCAGGAAGGGGCAGGAGGGGGCGTACGTTGACCGAGGCGCCGGGGAAGCCGTTGAGAAGCTGCGAACAGGCGCCATCCGCACCGCGTCAGCTGCGCTGACAAAGCGAAGGTTCACGAAAACGCAAGGGCCGCACCTCGAACGCCGTCTCGCGATCCGCTGCCTCCGCGCACGCGCGATGCAGATGCGGCGGGACGAGCGGCTCAGGCAGCGCACTCAGCAGCTGCAGCAGGCAGGACGCAACGCCCAGGGCGAGGGCACCCCGGTGCTGCTCGTCCGGCACAGGCAGCTCTGCACCGGTATCCAGGGCCTGTAAACAATGGACGTCATTTCCAAGCGAGACGCGGGTGGGCCGGGCCCAAAGAAGCACAACTTGCCTCACGGAGCTCGTCGACCTGGGCTTGGTCTCCTGGGACAAGGAAGAGGTCATCCTAGGTGTGCGTCAGCCGCCGTCCTAGCGCGATACGGCACGGTCGGTACCCACAACGTCGCTGCCGTAGCTCATCAGCCAGCTGACGAGGCGCATGACCTCGCTCGGCGCAGTCGCCGCCTGGTCGTCGGGCAGGAGCTTCCCGGGGTCGGCAGTCCGCACAGGGCCAGGCAGGCGCACCAGGCGCTGGATGCTGGTGGCGAAGCAGGTGCGCTCTGCGCAGCGTCCATAAGCAACAATCCGAAGCGAGGGCAATCATGTCACGCACCGTATTCCCCAGTCACGACAACGAAGCTGTCCTTGCCCCGCGCGACGTGCAGCACGAGCGTCGCCTCGAGATGCCCGTCCCCGATGTTGAGCTGTGCGGCAACACGGTCGTCGACGGACGTGGCCAAGGTTATCTCCTCGTGTCCGCCAGGACGCACAAGACCCTGCGCGATCAACTCCGTCAGGCCCGAGACATGCGAGCGCGCGTCTCGCGGAAGAGAGGCGGACGCACCGCAGGCGGGTCGACACACAGCCAGCGGGGCCTGCGAGGCGTCAGTCAGCACGTCACCCCCCGGACACAACGGCTTGCTCACATGCGGGCGCGCCAGGCGCAGGCGCAACGAATCTGAACGCGAGCGGGACCTGTGCAATGCGCGAGGTCAGCCACGAAGCTGCAGCGCGGCGCGCAGGCGCATGAGACGCAGACGCACGCGGCCGGTATTCCGAAGCACCACGGATCGCCGGACTTCACGGTGGTACCTGGCGTGCGGTGCGGTCAGCGGTCGGCGACGGTGCGGGAAAGGGACACCATATCACGCACCTAATCTTGCCCAGGTCGACGGCAGTCGGTTCGACGCTCAGCCGGGGAATGTCCTCCGCGTCCTCGATATGCGACACCTCTTTCCATAGCCCCTGCACGAACGCCTCAAGGCGCGCCCCATCGATGGTAGGCACCTGCAGGCGAAGATGCGTGAGTTCCCCGTGCTGCGCCTTCGGATATTGTGGCGCACACGCAGCTGGAAGGTCGCCGACACCGGGCGGTGGTCGCTCATCGTGATCTCTTTGTGGCATCGGTATGTCCGCTGCTGCACCTCTACCGCAGTAGAGGGTATGTGGAGAACACGATCGGTCCACGCCGGCTTACGCCTAAAGCATCGTCAGCGGCAGTCCTCGGGCGGCTCGCACCTATACTTACTTTACGTCGTAGCCTAGGTGGTCGGAAAGCGCTCCGGGGTTAAAGCGGTATGAACTGCCAGGAGGAACCGACCCCGCTAAGCACGGGCCCACACAGGCCAAGGACACACACGAGTACTACGCACGGAAAGTGTGATATCCGATGTTCGATAAAGTTGGCGAACGCCTGGTCGGTCCGCCTCGCCATTTTCAACTGCGTCCGAAATAGATTCAAATTCTTGCCATCCACGCGCCAAAGAGAACGACAAACCTGATCGAACTCAAGCAATAGCGGGAGGTTGTCCGAGGCGTCATCCGAGAGCAGCGCGCGGACATCTGCGTCCGGGAGCTCTAATCGGTAATTGAGGTCTGCCTGCACATTCAGCACCAGCCTCTGAAACGGCGGCAGAGGATAACACGCACCACCAAGCCAGAACAGGGCGTCGCTCTGGAAGATGTGCAGCGGCGACGAGGCGCCGGGGCAGGTGTGCCCGCCTCGAAGACAAGTCGCCGCGAGATGTCGTGGAAGTCCGCGTTCCGCTTCTCGTACATCTCGTCGAACGCGGCGAGGTGCGCGTTCACGAAGGTGAGCACGGCCGGCCGTGGGCGCCGCGCGTCGGGCGTCGGGCGCGGTGTGTAGGTGAGGCGTAGCGCCACGGCGCCTTTGTTGCCCTACGGCGCGCAGGTCAGCACGAACGGCCTCGCACACTGCTGCCGGGCGGCGCACCATGAGCCCCATGAGCCCTGCGCCGACAGACGCGGCCTGTACGCGGGTGAAGCAATCCTTCAGCGTCCGCTTGACGAGAACGATGAGCAGCATCCCGACGAGCTGCCTGCTCGCAAGCTGACGGACACAGGTCAGCTCCGAGACAGTCCGAAACCAGATGGCAGAATGTTCTGACCTTCTCGTACTCCACGGCTTTCTCACCCAGTCCGGCCATGGCCGCAGTGTACCAAGCGTCCTCCCGCGTTGTCTCTGTGGAGTACAGCAACGCCGAAGCCGAGAGGTCGAGCTCTTGGAATCCTAACACTATCAGATCCGGGTCATCATCTTCATCGAGACGAAGGTCAGCAGCTTGTGCTTTAGTTCCTTCTGAAATATTCGGGCTGACTCCAGCATCGGGCTGCGCCTTCGCTGTAGACGCTGCGCGAAGATGATGAGTCGCATGTGCTTCCAAACTCAACTGCATCCGAACCAAGTGGTAGTTCTCCCGACGGGCCTTTCGTGATATCTTCGATGGAGAATGGCGACAATTGCTTCAACGGTGGAATATATTTATTCGCCTCTGTAGTGGAAAGTCCTCTCACCCACGCTGACAAATCCTGTGTCGGAAGCTTTCCGTTGACATTGAAAGTCCCAATACGCAGCCTGAAGATTCAAGAGAATGTATCAGCATCGCCACCACGACCTTGGCTTATAGGAGGCGCGCACTTCAATGTCGTCCGCTGTGACGAGTCATACAGCTGGTTGACCTGGGACCGAACCCAAAATTCGCGGATGATAGCTGTATCCAATGCATCATCTCCGGGGATCCAGCAGATGCGTCTGACAAGAGCTCCGACATTTGCCGGTGAACGTTACGCAAGTCTTGTGGCTCATCGGCAACTGCGTTGTTCACCTGTGAGTTGTATCCTGGAATAGTGAACAGGCTAACTCACGAATCTCCGGCTTGGACTTGGATATATAGGGTAAAATCCACGGATAAGAGGGTACAACATCTGGCTCCGAGTTCGCGACTAGCGCAAGTGGCGTCAGCCGTATCCGAGTCGAAAGCGAGCTGGGTGCTTACTAGAGATGTCTTTCAGTCTTTTGACCTCCGCCAGGAAGGGCTTGAGACGCGGGGTATCTTGTGTCACGACAGCGACAGACCTCTGGGACAGGTCATGGCCAGGATGCAAGGTCAAAGTGAACTCCGCTAAGATGGAGAGCAGCCAAGGCTAACGTTAGCGAGGTACATACGGGGCAAGCGGGAAAGACTGATGGTACCTGACTGTGGTTGCGTAAGGGTCGCCATAGATGCAGATGTGGGGTCGATCGTGTTCCGTCTAGCCTGTGCCATGGCGATATTGAACCCGCTCAGAATGGGGAATATATGCTCGACGGAGCATCGTTCAGAGGCGCTTTCCGTGACTGTCTTTTTGGCATGGGACTTGAATACGAAGACACTAGTGAGAGCTTGGTATTTGCTCAATGGAGACATGGAAAACATGGGTGGTACGAGCTCACCATCCCTCCTCAAACCCGTAAGGGTTCACATGCACAACTACAGCCAATACGCGCTTTCGGTTGAACTCGCCGCCCTTGCGGCGCTTCGATGGGCCAGAGAACGACCCAGGTATGCCAGAATTCGAGTCACTCTCGGAGTCACTGCTGGAAGAGGAGCTGCTGGAAGACGAAGATGAGTCGCTGTACGACGGACGCTGTGCCGCTTCAGCTTCAAGGACGAGTTTCAGCTCTTCAGAGCTGCGCAGCAGCGGCTGAATCACTGTCTCTAGGTTTCCAGACATGTCAGAAGAGTAGCAAAAGCGGAGATGTTGGCAGCAGGGTGGTCGCGAGAGCGGGGGCAATATTCGGCGGTAAATTCCCCAGGATAATGGCTGCATCGCGTTGATGGGGCCTAACTGATCGCATCACGGGGAAGGCCGAGAATAAGCTTCCGTTTTGCCACGCGAGTATTAGTGGGAAAAGTTGTCCATTTCGGGAGTCTGTAGGCATTGGTCCGGATATGCCTTGATTCAGAACCTGGGATGTATAATTCCTGAAAAAATCCCGCCAGGCTGCTTTCGCACTCCACGTCGCGAGCACATCTCTTTACCTCTACATCTCGACCACCAGCGACGTTGCACTTACGGGGCATCATGGAGCAGTCATCTTGGCTTCATACTCCACTCTTCGAACCTCTGTAGAGGCAGTTGTTCTCAGAATGTGGCGAGACACATTCCAGTCCGATCTTCGACCGAGTCTGGGACCAACTCGTAGAGCATCGCTATCTGTCAGGGACACTAGTGCGGTCGGTAGCATAACTAGGCTGTGACCAGGGTGCTCATTCGCAGTGAATAGGGCCTGAATCACTTGCGCGCCATCTGTGGCGGGGCCATCAGCGCAACAGACAATCAATGCGAGGGCTTGACTTTTCTGTCGCAGATTTCCCACCTGGGGCGGCGCAATGGAACGCGCGGCGAAACGTGACAGCATGCCGAAGGAGCACGGGATGCGCGTTGATGCTCGCCAGGGTCTGTCTTCATAGATCACCATGTCGGCATCCACCTCGCTGTCCGCAGGCCTCTCGGGGTGCGGTTTAGCGTGTCACAAGGCAGTGCTCCTATCTGTATAAATACAATGCACCGGAGTGTATCACCAACCCTCCTCCTCCCCCGCGCACACCAGCTCCTCCAGACAGCCTCATAAGGCGTGGCGAGCAGCTACATCCTCACCACCCGTCGCAGAAGACCCACCACCACCATGTCTTCATCATCAGATCTCAGCAAGCCTATTCGCGACACTCAATACTATTTCGAGGATGATTTAACTGTCTTCATGGTCGGTTGTATCTCTCATCGTGGGCACTTACTCTGAAATCATGATTGTCGCTTGGCAGGTCGAAGAGACGCTGTTCAAGGTTCACCGCCATTTTCTCACCCGGGACTCGGAGTTTTTCCGAGGCCTCTTCGACTGTCCAGTACCACCGAACGAGGAAGCAGAGGGTCGATCGGACGCGAGGCCCATTATCCTCTATGGCGTGACCATCCACGAGTTCCGCTGCCTGCTGCGGTTCTACTACGACGGGTGCGTGTATCGCCTTCCTATCCGGGTGCACGCCTAACATCGCTCGTCGCCGCCTCAGAATGCACACGCCTGCGCTCGACACTCTCGCTGACTGGGTCGCGCTGCTCTCCATCGCGACGCGCTACGTTATCGACCGCGTCCGCGAGCGCGCCGTTGCGGAGGTCGCCGCGCGGCTCGACGACCCGCTCGAGCAGGTGCGCCTCGCGCACGCGCACAGCGTGCCGCACTGGCTCCCGCTCGCGTACGCCGCGCTTGTGCGGCGTCCCGAGCCGCTCGACGACGCCGAGGCGGGCGCACTCGGGCTCCGCACCGCCGTCCGCATCGCGCGCGCGCGCGAGCTCGCCCGCGAGCGCCGGCACGTCTCGTGCACGCAGGGCAGCTACTACCCGTTCGAGCGCGCGTATACGTACGACGACAAGGGCATCGAGCAGGTCGTCGGCGAGGTGTGGCCCGAGTGTGCGGAGCACGCCGCGGACGAGCCCGCCGCGCACCCGCACGCGCCAGCAGCGACACCACCCACCCTCGCGCCGGTTGACGCACCTGCTTTTGGCTTCCAGTTCTGAGGGGATACCCTGTGACATATCGTATTGTACTTCCATTCGCTTTGCAGATTACGCACGATGTACGACTATGACGAAGCTTCTCTGCCGTTCGACCTGCACGCTTTGTGCGGCTCCGGCGCCTTCCATATTTCGCTGCCGGCGGTGGGTTTCACGGAGGCTGTTTGGCTTCGGGGCCGAGCGCGACAGCGGGACCGTGCTTCTTTCCGTACAGCAATGCTAGGTGGTCTCTTCAGCACGGAGCCGACCCTTCTGGGCGTCACGCGACCCTCGGGCCTGCATTGTGCTGTTTCTAACGTATTGCAACGACTCGCGTTCGCTGGAATGGATGTCAGTCCTGATTCGTTCGTTATGGTGTTAAATGCACGCGTAAAACGCATCTGATATCCCCATCCATGTCGAATGCCTGGCGTTCCAGGTGCTACTGAGCATTCTGAGATGCAGCGGTTCTCATGTGAAGTTGTGAGGAGTTGATGTCGTTCAAACTTCAAAGTCCACATGAACTGCTGTTCAAAGAATTGGCTGCCAAGATGGATTGCTCTCTATGCACGATCGCGTCGGTGGCTTAGCAGTAGCGGTACATCTCTTTGATCATATGACTAGACTCTGACGGCAGACTGCGTGGCGTTAACTCATGTATCGGCCACGAGCTGAAAGTCGCCCAGAGACTCCTGGCTGCTCTTCGGTTTCGAGATCGTGAGAATGGGACTGAGTCGTGGCTGCCCCCGGGGGATAGGTACGCCTTACCTTCTAACTTTCTATCCTCCCCACGCACCTAAGGGGTCGGGATATGTCGCAGGGATTCTCTCGGCGGGAACTACACTTAGTCGCACGGAGCACAATCAGCATCCTCTTGTAGACCATGAACTGACATGCTGCCTTCCTGGTAGCATGGCATGCATACGGCTGTTCGAAATAGCAGGACGCCAAACGTTGGTCCGCCTGCAAGATCGCCGCTTCCTGCTGTGCTGAAGTTATCAAAGGACGCCGACGCCATTGCCATGACGAACGATTATATGGCAGAGGACCTCACATCAATCCGCTCGCGCCATCCAAACTTCTACCTGAGTGAATGAGAAGTATAGAAAGCACGCTTACTGACTCATGTATAACACTTACTAATTGAGACTATATCGGCTTAGTCCAGCCTTGTTAATTGTCGACTCTAACTCGCCTATGGGAGTAAGCATGTTTTCCTTCCTGATCTTTACTCCTGTTGCAGCCTGCTCGAAGGCAAATGAACTCTACACAGCTATGGCAATGCAGACGCTTCGAGAGGCTAGATGATACATTGAGTAGATTTAGTCTGTAGTCCGGACAGTGAAGCCGGAAACTGGCCTTTGCCGGAGAGGTCTTTCAGCCAAATGTCAATGGTGCAACTCGCGGAAGCAATGTTGTGATACTGCGGGTGGTAGTCATCCCGACAACCAGTCCCAAGAAAATTAATACTTCCTATCGTACAGATAATATTGTACATGCGCCTAGGATTCATCATGTTCACAGCTCTACGACATGTGCGAGGCGGGTGCACTGCCAAGCCCAAACACATCCTCCACAATCCGCTCGACCCTCCGGACGTCCTTTGCGAAAGACGGCCGCAGGGCGTTGCCTGCCTTGTCCGCGCGTGGGGCGGCCTGCGCCTGCATGAGCATGTCCAGGAGCACGCGCTCGCGCGCCTGCGCGACCAGCGCGGCGACCTTCGTGCCGAGCACCGCGGCCTCGGCCTCCTGCAGCGCGTGCTCGCGCATGCAGAGCGCGACGTACGCAGGCCCGCGCCAGCGCGCGACGTCGAAGCGGTCTGCGAGCAGCAGCCGCTCGAGCGCGTCGAGGCCTGCCGCGGGCGCCTCGAGCTCGACCAGTGCGCGCTCGCGCAGCGTCGGGAACGCAAGGGCCGTTGCGGCCGCGAGCAGCGCGATCCAGTCTTCCATCGTGCATGCCGCGGGCTCGTGTGTCCTGCCGCTGGGGTCAGCGGGCGCCTGCGGAGCGGACATGCGGGACGTACCCAAAGTAGAGGAAGCGCAGCAGCAGCTCGAATGCCTCTACCGTCACCTGCGGCAACTCGATGGCCGTCTCGTCTGAGAGACCACGCCCCGCCTCCCGCGCGAACAGCTTCCGGAAGTACGCTGATTCCCGCTCGAGGATGCACCGGTGCACCCTAAACAAACAGCCATCGACCTGGACATCAGGCTACTCAGCCACCTGAGAACGCCCGCACGAATTCCGTTTAACTCACATTTAACGTCACCAAATCGTCAGAAAAGTAGAACACGCTGTGCCGCGTCGTCTTTTGCGCGAAACCTCGCAGCGAGATTGGCTTGCTGGGCACTGGTGCGTGGCAGAACCAGGGCCCCTCCTGTGCCTGGAGTGGAGACGGCTGGCGAAGCAGGGCTGGCGAGGGTGGGATGCTGATGGCTGTGACGTGCGAGGCTTTCGAATGCGCCCGGGCGCCGGCGCTCGAGTCCGAACGCGACGAGCTGGCGGCGGGCGATGGCGAGCGCGGCATGTCTGCGTACAGCGACGCCGGCGAGCAGTGCGTCTCTTGCAGCGCTGGCGCCAATGGCGACGCCAGGGTGGGATGCTGCCCGTCGAACGGCGCCGGAAACGCCCACGGCTTCCCTGAGTGCTCCCAGGGCGAAGGGTACGCGGGCGGGCTGGCCCAGAGCAGACCAGGCGGACGGAAGAGCGCGGACGGCTCGGTTGCGGTGGGCTGTGGGTCGTAGACGGGGATCGTCGTGGGTGCGGGAGGGGTGAGGAGGGTAGAGGAGGATGAGGAAGACGACGAAGAGGCTGAGCTCGACGACGCCGAGCCAGAGCCCGACGCCCGCGAGGAGCGGGACGAGTGCTTGCGCGACTTTCTGGCATGGTGAGTGTGTGGTGGTGAGGCAAAGGAGAGCCGCGGCTGCAGGGAGCGTCGCTTTAGTATTCCGCGCATCCCAGCGTCTTACCCCGCCGGGCAAGTATGGCTGGGAAGGTACCGCTATCGTGACGTCCAGGCAACGCCTCGCGGCGCAGCGGTCGCAGGTACTGGAAAGATGATGATCGCGGCCGGTCTACGCTGCGTGCGATGCCACGATAGAGCTTGGAAAGCGGAAACACGCGCATCCGATATAACGCCTCGCGGTCTCGTGTGTGTGTTGAACGCATCGCGAAGACCCAGGGAACAGGGCTGACGCTATTGATTCAGTGGCGTAGGGCGTGCAGGGTGGGCGATGTGGGGTTCTCGGGGGCGAACGTTGCATAGAGACATCGCCTTCGGGTCGCGTGTTCTCGCAGATTCATGCACTCGCAGATCCCTTATCCTGCTGTGACACGATCCTCGACAGCCTTATATGACAATTTCATCACACGGCATGTTTACTGCGAGCGACGGAAATTCGTGAACGGCTGTCAGCGCGATACGATGACGTAGCCAGCACCGTGCCTTCACGATATCTGCCAGAGATGCCACACTAAATGAGCGTCTCCGACTTGATGCTGGGGCACAGCAAGGACGCAGAGCACTTACATCGTACTAGGCCACTGAATGAGCAGCTCTCTTCAGACACTCGACTTCTCCAAGTAAATCCCAAGGCTAAGTCCCTCCTGCCACCCCATTTCTACGCTCTCCGGTATGTGGTCCAAATCGAGGTGGGGGTATATCCTTTTATCAGGCTCCAAACAGTCCGCCAGCCGACGATCTAGGCTCCTAACTGCAAAAGGCGGAGTCACCAGATACAAATCGGTGCTGGCATCGCCGGTCGGGAGTGAAGAAAGGATATTGGACACCTCGTCAGCGTCGGCGCCCGCGAGGTCGATGACCGAGACAAGCCGCGATTGAACATCTGCACCAGAGATGTCAATGATGACTGCCTGTGACAAATCCGGAGCACGCACCCGCTTCGGGGATGGCAAGCAGATGTCTCGGAGGCATATACGTCTTCCAATAGACGATCGCGCTGCTATGGTTGGTCTGCTGCATCAACTCGTGGACGCGGAACAGCGATGGTACGACTCCGCCTTGGTGGAGGACTCCGAATACGACAGCCAGTGCGAAGTTCGAAATGGCTGTCGTGACCTGTAAGACGACGTGAGTTTCCGGTCCCCCGACTAACACGGATATCAGATAGACTTTCCCAGAATAATTTGCCTAGCTTGTCTATGACACCACTGTTTGCCACGAGCAGGACCGTAGGAAAAACGAGCGGCACGAGGAAACGGGGCTCTTGGTGGGCTGGAACGAGAGCAACACAAGCGCAGAAACAATGATCCATGCGCATACTGCGGGGCACAAAGTTCAGTCATCAAGCATACTTGTCGTGAGAGCGAGAGCCCACCTCGGTTCATGCGGGCATGAGGACCACCGGATGGGTTTTCTTTGACACCCTGTCCGCCTTGGATCACCCGCCAGCATGCATACACGCCGGCGACAAACAATGGGGTCCAAGTATCATGGGCAGATTGACCGCCACATGCAGCCAGCGAGGATGGAGGCCGTGCTGAGCCAGATTCTCAGACGACAGATTGTACAGCAGGAAATTGTACGGTGTGAGGATGGGGTGTTCCGTACCGCCTGTGAAATAGATGGTGTCTAGGAGAACCAAGAAGACGTATGCGGCGATAGTGGCGAGCATTGGGAGCAACGACATGCCGAAAACCGAGGAGAGCTTTATGCATCCCTCTCGTCGGCTGCGACGGACAAGCTCGGTTACGGCTTCGAGTACAACTGGTGCCACGAATGCGGGAATGTCATCCTGATGAACATCCCCTCAACAACCAATATAGCAAGGTTGCTTAGCTTCAGTCTGAATGATATCTACAAGTACGCGTCAGCTGCAGCGCTTACACGGAACGAAAGAGCCAACCTCGTCTGGACTCTGCAACAACTTGTACAATTGGAGCAGAACGAAAACGAGCGAGAGTGCCTCGCCAGAGTTAGAGAACGGTCGAAGCTGGAAGGTGAAGATGACGTGGGAAGATCCGAGTAGTATCAAGGCCAGCCAGGGCTGTTGCGGGACCAGACTATGCATACACCCATCTGTGTAGTGCATGAGCGGGAGGATGAATCATACCACTGAATGCGCACCCATGAAAAAAGAATAGATGAGGCATATGGCCCTTTCGGCGTAGAAGATATGGGCAGGAGATGGTCCTTCGAAAGGTGAATAAGATATGTTTATTGACACATCCTTATGGACGTACTACTGATCAGTTTGTTTAGGACCGCGAAGGCTGCTCCAGTGGAGACCATGGGCGAGTATATGGACCGGCAAGGAAATGACGGGTCCCATTCCCAAGTCTTCAGGGTATGCAAGCCAAGCACGCTGCCTGAGTACGTTGAGTTTAGCAACATCATCCCGAGATCGTAGAGTATGGGATGACCTGCGGTGATCTCGCCGTTCTGGAAGTACTCGTCGGGGTGTATGTAGCCAGTGCCTGCGAACGCGAAGAGGACCGCGCAACGGCAAGAAGCGCATACAGACGGACATGACTGTGACCAAAGAGCTCCAGAAGAGACATTCGGCAGGTACCACAATAGAGGGCGTGGATGTCGGTCGGCCGCCGCAGGGAGGGCACGAGACGAAGTGACCGCGGAGGACAAGTTGCGGGGCGTGCTCAGACGCTCATCTCGTTCAGACTCTAACCGCGACCACCACCTCCTTGCACCAACCATGGTACGCGAACTTCGCTACTCTGCTCTTGGACTAGAACTCAACTCTGCGTTTCTGCCTGTTTCTCTGGTTCTCTGAACGACGCAAATGCTGCTGACCAATGCTAGGCCTCCCTGCACTTCTGCTCCGAATGCAACAACCTGCTATACCCAAAGGCCGACCCCGAGCGCCGCATCATGCTCTATGCGTGCCGGATATGCAACTACGACGAGCAAGGCGGAAGCCAGCTGGTCTATCGCAACGACTTGCTCACCGTGACAAAGTGAGTTCGCGTTCCTCGAGGCTACGTGCGCGTCTTGCGCCGCGGTCAGCACTGGCGGGGATGCTAATCGCGCGGGACACCAGAGAGCAGGTCGGCGTTACGCATGACCTTCCAACGGACACGACATTGGTGAGTCCTGTATCTCGAGGGCGCGTGGTCTCGTCGCTGACCTCACTCGCAGGCGCACGCGAAGATGGTGTGTCCTTCCTGCGGGCATGATGAGTACGTCGCAAAGTCTACGTTCATTTCTCATTCCACTTACGCAGATTTCCCGCAGTGCTGTCGTCTTCCAAGACCAGTCAAAGCGCAATGAGACACGGATGATCCTCTTCTACGTGTGCACAAAATGCAATCACAGCTACCTAGACCCAACATTACCAACGGAAAGCAGGCCGGATCTAGACTAGCGAGCTGCAAGTGAACTGTCAATTGTTTGGGAGACGTTCTCACTGTATTATCATTATCCGCTGTAATACTATCTAGGTTGACCATTATATCCCCATACGACCACGTGAACCACCAAACAGGAGGAAGCCTGTCAATTACACTTTCCAGCCACCTGCCAGACCCATGACGTCGTTTGGGTCGACCCGCTGCTTCGTCTCGCGCATCCTGGGAAGGCTGTCTCCAAAAATCTGCTCCACGGGCGTGTTCGGCCCAGCGTAGTTGCCGTACACGGGCACATCGGCGATGTCCTCGCCCGCGGCGAGCGCGACGGCGCGGAGATGTGCTGCGCTCTGTGCCGCGGCGGCCTGCATGGCCTCGTCGAACTCCGCGAGGTCCCACGCGTAGTAGATGTTCAGCGGGAGCAGACCGCGCTCGCGCGTCGGCGGGTATGCGGTCGCCGCCTCCGCGCCGTGCTTGAAGAGGCTCGTCAGGAACGGCTCGACGTCGTACGAGAGGAAGTTTGCCGAGCGCAGCGCGAGCCGCGCCGACCAGAACTGAGGGCTGCAGTGAGCATGGTGCTGGGCGTGCGACGGCGCAGACTGACCTGGGTCTCGTTCACGACTGCCTCGAGCAACGCGGGCGAGATCGTCGTCAGGGACACGGTGTCGAACACGGCGCTGGAGAAGAGGTCAGCGGCTTGGCCACAGGGAGGAGTTGATGCCTACCGGGTAGTCGCTGTGCTTGGTGTCGACTGCACGAGGGACAGGAAGGATCGGGTGGCTATATCTGAGCTGAGTGCAGGGATCGCCAGGAAGTCGTCGAAGATTCCCTCTGGCGGTGTGGGCCCATCGTAGAACATGAGCACGGAAGCTACAGCCTGGCGAAGTTAATAAGTATGGCTGCTGCCACAGAAATACGGATACGCACTGTGCCTTCAGCTACATTGTACGTCGGCAGGACCTGAGCCTTCGGATCGGTGACTTCTGCCTGGAACTTGGCTGTGGCCTCGTTCAGCTTTTCCCAGTTGTCCCGAGTCCCAGAACGAACTTGTTGCCGCCCTGAGAAGCAGTGCGTGAGCAAGCAGAATGCCAAATATTAGGAACAGATTGTACCCAGACTTGGCCCTGTGGGTAAGCTTTGGCTGTAAACCGCGTAACGATGCCCTTGACTAGAGTGAGTTAATCCAAAGCAGAGACTGTGATAGACTCACAAAGTTGTTGTAGCCTCCCTATATCGCCTCTGCTCAACATATATATCAACGTTTGTCCGATAAAAGACGCACCAGGACACTGAAGAAGAGGTCGGAGTCGCTCTCCCGAGTCACGTCAGTCACCTGGCCGTTTGGCAAAACGATCTGGAAGCCGACGATGTTGTCTACTGTAAGACCGTACTGGTTTGTAAGCCACGAGTATCCTGCGCAAATAAGCCATGTTATGACAGAATTATTATTTGCCAATTGACGGCGACTGACCTCCGCCGAGACTAAAGCCTGCGACGCCGACACCGCTGACGCGACCTCCGACAACGTTCACACCGAATGGTTCGAGCGCCTCGTACACAGCGTCCCAGGTGATGCCTGTGCCGTAGTCGACGGTTTGTGCTGCGCTATTGTACGTGACATTCTTGAAGCGCGACATCGCTATATGTACGCCGGTCGTGGAAGAGAAGCCGGCGTTCGTGGAGTGTCCGCCGCCCTTGACCGCAAAGGGCGTCTTTGTGCTCCCAAGGATTTGCAGCTGTGTTGGACGAGTCAGATTCGCAATCAAGAGACATGAGTTTCGCACGAACAATCTTTCCGATATCCCCTGCACTGCCAGGCTCGACAGAGCAGGCAGCGAGCGCTGTGCTAGACGTAGCCCAATGCTTGATACCATTGGTATAGCTCAGGCTACCTAGAGACCGTTGTGAGCCAGGAAAACGGAACATGAAGAGAGTATCCCTTTACCTGGCCAGTACACATCAGAGGCTTTGGAGACGGCCTTGGCAATGGAGTGACAGGTGTCGCTAGCACTCGCGCCGGCCTTTGCGAGGGCGGATCCCGCCAGCAGAGCAACGACAGTCGAGCGGCGCATCCTGAGCAAGCTTTACACGGTCAACGGTCGAGCAGCAGCCTCCCGGTGTCCAGCACAAGCGAGGCCACCTCCGGCTTATATCCAACGGGCCCTGGCAGGCCAAGTGGCCGTCTTACGATTATTTCGCCGACTCGGTGTATTTTCGTGGTGATAGCGAGTGCGTAAGCACATTTGTCGCGACTGTAATGCGTGAACGGATCAGCGTGCGCGGGAAGAGATCATGGATTTACGTTCTAGCAGAGTGCAGTGATTGGCCTGCCGAGGCAGTGGTTCGAGATCTTGTGCTGGCAAGCACATCTCGTCCACCCCGCGGCGACAGGTGCGCGCCTCGGATTGCTTCGCTCATGAGGTGCATTCTTGGCTGGCGACCTCCATGAACAGAGTGCGTGCCTGACCTGTGAGCGGAGTGAGCTGGTCTTAGAAAAGTCTCAATACATTCTGGCTGGTCGTCACAGTGCAACATCTTGCCGGAATTCATGGCTTCGTGGATTTTCACATACTGAACCGCCGGTATCTTCAGCTGGTATATAGAACTGAGTATCTTTCCGAGGAGGTTGAGCACTAAGCTGAGTTGTTGAGGAACGAGATTGATCAGTGAGACTCTCCACGACGAAAGTCTGGTCAGAGGTTAGATAAGGATATGTTCAAGCTCGAGGCGCGTAATCTGATCTTATCTCTCAGCCAGGCTCTTCAGAGTCCAATGACTTCAATCCCCAAACACGATGTTCCCGTCTAACCTTCATAGTTCTTGGGGCTGGAGATTGTATCTCAATTGTCCCATGCCACCTAGACAACGTTCTCCTGCACGGCTCCACGACTGTGATTTCATGACCTTACTTATTAATGAGGTTGTTGGATGCGTCTCCCAGACGCTGAAGTGCTCGCGTAGTATCGACTGGCAAAAAAAAAAAAAAAAAAAAAAAAAAAAAAAAAAAAAAAAAAAAAAAAAAAAAAGAAGAAGAAGAAAAAAGCTGGTCAGTAAGACGGGGGATAAACTGCTTGAACGATAGAGAGTGAACGTCATTGGCCAGCCATAGGCACATGGTAGGATTTGCTCTCTGACCATGTACATCTAGACTTCTGGTCTCACACCATTCGGGAGCATAGGTTGACATCATTAACTGAACCAGCAAGGCGCGCCGTACATACTGTTAGCACGGAAATACAGACGGGGAGGTAGTGCATTAGTGCGAGAGAGCCGGTATGGTTACATGGGGAGAAGACGAGACATGACAAGAGCAAAGCGGGAGGACGCGAACAAAATCACACAAGTCATATGCGAATCAGAAATGAGATCGTGAAGCGTGTATACTCTGTCGACGGGTCGAGACGTAATTCATCACGGGAGGTCGCCCACCGAGTGAGCGCCGCACGCCGTTTCTTCTTTGGCGGCTCCTGGCAGCCTCAGCGTCGGTTGCGGACGTATTGGCCGGAGCCGAGTTGGGGAGCTGCGCCTCGGACATGCCGGACAGGGACGGGATGTTCTCGTCGACACTGGCTGCCGGCGTCAGCGGCGGCTCGGCGGGGCGCTTGAGGGCACAACGGGTTGGACGATGGGCGACATGCTCGCAAAGCGACGACGGAAGACGACGGCGTCGAAAGCGGTGTCGCCATCGTCGAGTTTGTCAGCGGCACCGAGTGGTGGTGCGCGATGGATTGCAGTTGTAGCGTCTGCTGTTGCGTATGGTGCGCCGGCAAGATCTCGTCGAAGACGACGAGGGTGCAGTAGCCATCTCGCGAGGAGAGGATCAGTGATTGGCCGTCGGGGACCTAAGGATAGTGTGAGTGCAGATACCCCACTATTGGACTTTACGCCATACCATGACATGTCAGTGAACTCGTCGTAATGCAGCTTGGTGAGGAGGCAGACTGGTCCAGCCTGCTGTGTATCATGGATCGTGATTGTATCCATAGTCGCTACAGCGTAGAGCATCCGGTATGGCAGAGCAAGACGGATGCTGTGCCAGAAGCATTGGGTTTGATGCAGGTGTGCAGGCTTGGAAGCAGCCGGAGTAGGGGGACGCAACGAGTCAGCCGCAGAAAGAGCAGGCGACGGCATTGTTGCGCTTTGTGGCGTCTGCGGATGGCAATGCGCGGCGACGCGCTATTATGGGCGAGGCACTCGCAGCATTCGGCGTCTGCTTGATAGGGGAACCGGCCGCCTCTGGTGTTTGAGACGGCCGAGGCTTAGGGTCCGCGATATCGATATCCACAGTCTTATCGACGCCCCTTTCCACTGGTACCGTCTTGGGCTCTATTGACGACGACTCTCCGTCGCTGACGCCTGCGCGCAGCTCGTAGAGGATGGGCGAGAACTTGACAGCGACGCTCGCCTTCTTGTGACCGGGCACCGGGCGATCGGGGTCGTGCGAAGTTGGCCCGCGAATAGATGTAGACGGATGAGGACGACGCTTGGGAAGCCACATCGCCGGAAGGATGTCCTTTCCGCCCACGCTGCTCATCTTTCGACGAACTTGGCGTGACAGACGGGTCCTCGAACTGCCCAGCGGGTGTGAGAAGGAGTCCACCGTCAGGACTGAACGTCAGCGCCGGAAGAAGTTCGTGTAGCTCTCGTCGCCATACAGCTTCACCGAGTGCCACGTTGCCGCAGGCGTGGGGGCATGCGTATCGCTGGGAGCGCAGGCATCGGGGACGGCGAGCGTGCGTACCGCGTGTACGTCGCCGGCGACCCTGGCGCGTTTGAGCTGCTGAATGATGAGCGTCTGGATGATGGCCTTTCAACTGGTGGGGGGAACATGGACGTTGATGGTGTGCTTGGGACGGACGGCGTAGGGGTAAGAAGTGCAGGAGCTTGGGACGAGGATGGAGTATGATCTTCCTTCAGAGGTTCAGCAACCCCGAAGTGGACTCGGCCTCGCTCGTGGTGGATTCACGTCTGTACAGGCTCGGCCTGCTCGGGGTGCGACTATGCTGTGGCTGTGACGGTGCATCATCTTCGTGTTCTTGCCAATCGCATGCACTTCGAGAACACCCTGCTTGTAGGAGATGCTGTAGATGTGCATAGATCGGTCGCTACTTTGAGTAGCGATGTATTCGTTGAGAGGATCCCAGGCGACGCCCTGGACGTAGTGATTGTGCTCTGCGATCTCATGCACGCATTTGCCTGTAGAACATGGTTCGGTCTTCGTCGAGCGCAACCTGTGGCGCAACACTCACCGTCGTTCACCGCAAAGATCCTTGCGCAGTTATCGGTGCTTCCGGCGATGATATACTCGCCAGTCGGGCTCCACGCAAGATCGTACACTTGCATGGTCGTGCATCTGTGTGAGGGTTGAGGGACATGGGTAGGAACTATCGTCATGAGACATACCGGAAAGTTGTGCGCGGCTTCCAGTGCTCCTTCTCGTACTGCAGGTCCTCAGGAGTGAGATCACTGCCATACGCAGCGGCGTGTGGACTCGTCGTAGGGGCCCAGATGATAATCATCCCATCTATGGCGATCAAACTCAGTCGCAGGAGATACAGTTCCCTGGGATGTACGTACCATCTCCGGCGGACGCGATAAGTTCGCCTGCAGGCCGTGAGCCCTAGCTCGGGGTTGGACGCGTCAAACACGTACCATTGGGGCTCCAGCGCACAACGTTCACAGCGGCAGAGTGCCTGGCGAGGGTCGCGATATATTCCACCCGCGGTGGCCTCGTTGGCACAGTCTCTGCCCCCGCGCTCTCCCGTACTGACGGCGGCAGGATGTTCGGGTGGACCATCCACAGCTGATCAGGTGTCTCAGCAGTGGGTTGTACTCGGAGCACGGGGCGACATACTCTGACATGGTTGTCCTCTCCTCCTGTTGCGAGCTTGTACGCCTGGGTCGCGAAGTTCTTGTCTTGGCAGGTC